>JBBMOC010000420.1:0-50177 GCA_037975185.1 Centropyge bicolor
GCGTCAACACAGATAACAAAATCCAGTTTAATATGAGAGATTAAATCAGCCAAATGACATTACCAATCCTCCCCAATTCTGTAGACAAAGATGATGTTGTCCGATTGGCCGATGGCGATTTTGGTGGAGTCCGGTGAGAAGGCCATGTCATTGACAACATAGCTCTGTTTTCCATACTGACAAAAGATTACATTGGATTATTAGAAACACACAACCTGTATATTCATTTGAAAACCTCGGGAATACAAACCTCATCAACCACAAAACTGTTGAGCAAAGATGGTGAGCCAACCTTTCCTGAAGCATCTGGTGACAATTTAGTTTGTCCTAAACAACAGGCAACTCATGAAAGTGGCATTTGCTGAGAGTTGATGCTTCAGTTCATAACTGTATTATGTAAGTGTTGTTGATGAGATCCTCTTGTTTTGAGTGAGTGTATGAAAAAAGTAATGGATGTTTATACAGATAATACATGTTTCTTATAACAATACAGGTCAAATTATGTTTTGTGATGTTAGTGGAGATGTCTTTATTAAAGGCAAATGCAGTCTGCTATAAAACATTCTTAATGTCTCATTAAGCCAGTTCAGTTGAGACACCAATAGATAAATAATGCAGTATTGATGAGTTCCATAATATGATTATTCAAGCATACATGTTTAAACTATCACCTCAGGATTAAATCTACCCATCAATTTTACAGTAAATCATCATCATATTGGACGCGACAAAAAAGTCTGTTGCTGTCTCCTTTTACCAGAACACTGTATCACCTCAGTGTTCCTTATAATAAGATCCCATGTCAGTGATTTATGTTTGGAAGAATTTATCTCGGTGTTATCGGTGTTGTGTTTGTGTTTGCATTGTTTTGTTGTTAATAATTAATAACTAGGACTTGATGTATTTGACAGCACTGGTCTTCCTCTCTCACCTTGGAGTCCAGGGGTTTGGTGGAGAACTTGTCTCTCCTCTCTCCCTGCTCATCATACAGGAGCACCACTCTGTCAACCGTGCAAACAGCGAACTTGGTGTTATTGGGTGCCCAGGCCATGCAGGTCACTTTGGCAGCTCCCTCCTGTGAAGGCAGAGAAAACAAGCAGTCAGTACTGGTGCATTTAGCCGAGCATCTCTGTGGCTAAGGCTAGTTTTAGCTAACCTTACCCAGATACATTCCGTTATGTTTTGTACTGGCTGGGACTGACAGCAAACTCCATGGAAGATTTTATTGTTTTAACTGTTATGGTCGATATTATTTGTCTGGTTGCAACAGCTGCTAGAACACAGTTTTTGACTATTCCTGAATCATTGAGAGGCAGATTTAGCTAATTTACTTTAGTCAACCAAGTAACGTACCACCACACTTGCTAATGAGCGAAGTATGGTAAGCGTAAAAATCTCTATTTAATACCAGTTAACGAAGGATTAGAAAAGTCACTGAAAAGCCGAATTGACATGAAAAAGTTAAAAGTTTCGTTGCAGTTTTTTGGGCACATTATTACCGTTAGATAGTGACACTTTGAACAGATCTCCAGCTTCAGCTAGCATTAGCTCTCTTATCACTGAACTTACCTGGGGAGCTAAAAGTGTCTTAAGATGCTTCAGTTGCATTTTCGCCAGTCTTCAGGAAGCTCGCACAGGGAATGATGTTATCAGTGCTGAGATAAAGCTTCAGACTGTGGTCATCTTGTTGACCAGCTCTAAGTTAGCAGCTAGCAGGTAGCATGGAGGACATCTTTGTAGTAAACACAACTGTGATCTCCTTAGTTACCGCTGCGGCGGGGACACGTGGTGCGTTTAGAGCTATGGGAAAAGTCAGGCACTCTCACAAACGAGTGTAATACGTCGTTTTGTCTCGAAAATAAAAAACCTTTATAAGCAGTAAAGCTACTTCAGGTGACGCTAGATGCCAGAAATATCATCATAACCAATAAACCATAGACACTGCAGCAATATATGTTTGTATATTGAAGACTAAACAAATGAAGCTGTGATTTCCGTCATATTTCAAAGCGGCCTATATATTAACACAGAAACAAACGTACAAACTACTGAATGTGTGTTAAATGTATTCCTCTACAGTCACAAGTAAATAGTTTATTAGCTCAGAGGATGGATTGAACAAGTATTTCTTTTTACGTTGAAAGAAAAAAAAGTGGAGATGCCGGGGATTGAACCCGGGGCCTCATACATGCAAAGCATGCGCTCTACCACTGAGCTACATCCCCGTGAACGTCTTCCTTGAAGTAGCTCATTTAAACCAGCATTATTCGGACTACTGAAGGTTTTGTGTTGTATTTGTATTACAATATCCTTAATTAATCCTGAATGTGTCCCTTAATTGGACTATTCGTTTCAAAAACTAAACCCCCGAAAACACTTTTATTTAAAGACATAAGTCAAAGATGAATCCCTTCCCCCAAGAACTGAAGTACAAAGTACTTTGCCCCATTATCAACCTACTCATGTGCAGATAGTCACAAACAACCTGGGGTCAATCACACAGGTCACATGTTTTTCTGTCTTTGAAAAATGAAAAATTCATTTTACTCCAAAACTACTTCAGATCCAAATACAAAATATAAATCAACCAATAACTTGTGAAACAATTTTTACCAGCTGCAACATCAGTGATGCTTCCAGATTCATGCTTCACTAATTAATCCAGTGATATAATATCCTGTATTCTGAAAAGAGTGAATTTTACATAATGAGTACTTTCACTTTTGGATTTTAAATACAGCTCTTTAACTTGTAAGAGAGTATTTCTCCACTGTGGTATTTCCTTTACTTCAGTGTTTTTTAAACCCATGGATGGGTTGTCTTTCGCTGACATGCCAGTGGACACAATGTTCATTACCGATCACAAAAAACTCACTGAGATTTGGGAACTTCCTGCCATCCTGGTGGATGCAAACCGAATTCCAGCTGTTTGGAAGTTTCAGCAGCTGCAGGTGTTGCTCCAGGTACGACCCCCACCACCCCGCGGCGTGATGACGTCAAGGTGACGCAATACTGTGTTAAGTTTCTGATTGTACCGGAAATAAACAATTTTGACCTTCAAAATAAAGACCCACATGCATGACCCCATATGTATTGCAAGCACATGGCATCATGGCTATTATTTGCAGATTCTACAATTCTACAATTTCATTTAGCAGATGCTTTTATCCAAAGCGACCTACATCTGGGAGTAAATACAACACAAGCAAGGATCTAGTCAAGAGAAAACAACCCAGATAAGTGCCTTAAAAAGTTCAAGTTAGATAGGGCCCGTGCCTACAGGCTGTGAGGAGGGAAAGGCTGACAACAACCTGACAACAAGTCCTAATCAAACTCAAAACCAAAGTTTCAAAAACACTTACCAACTAACTGATATCTCCAATGTTCTAGATCTGAGCTTGTTGCACAAATCAGTAAAAGTAATCTCCTGTCAAAAGATTATGTTATCATGTTATATTATTAAAAAAATGTCAGGGTTGTTGAATTGTTTAAATGAGAGTTTTGTTTAGTAAAATATAATCTACTTACAGTGTCTTTTCGTATGCCTTCAACCACCATGACCTTCAAGATACATCCTTCTACACATTTCTTGGGTTGTTGTTGTTATTAAATAATTTTATGAGTTTTTGTCATGACTTGTTAAGAAGATATGAAAGTTAATTTCAACATGACCTGAAACTGAACAACCAGCAGTACACATATATACACATATTATGAACTATACTTTTATGCATTCCAGTTTTATTATTGTCATCATTAATTTGCCTTGAATGAATATCATTTGAGTATTTTATTTTGAAGTTTCAGACAGGAACCGCTGTGGTTCCCTCGATCAAGCTGCAGTTCATCTTCCACCCTGCAGGTGGCGTATGTGGGACACCTTGCACATGTTGTCCCATCCGAACAACCGGAAAATCATCTCTAAACTCGCTTTCGAGCTTTAATTTTTCCCTCTTTGGCTCCGGATTCCCTCGGACTCTGACGCAGATCTGCCGCCGGTCGGAGCTGGTTGTTCAACGGAGCTTTTTTGCTGGGTCTCATCTGCATCTTGTGGCTCCTGGCGCGGCGTGAGTTTCACGTGGGGACCGACCGGAGCACATCACGACCCGGATTCATCCATCAAGTTCTCCGCCTAAAACTCGTGTGAGCCAAGATGACAAAGATGGCATCCTTGATCCTGGAGGACGGGACGACGTTCAGAGGCCTCCTGTTCGGCGCAGATGTGTCAGTGTCGGGAGAAGTTGGTGAGTGGCTCAAACCAATCCTCCCTACGTTTATAGTTAATTTAAGGTTGTTACTTTTAGCTCCGCGCGTTTTGTTTTTATGGGCGTTTGCTCGCTCGTCGAAGTTAGTTGTCGATAAAAAAGGCATGGCAAGGACTAACAAATGCAGCTCAACGTGGGGGAGATGTGCCGAATTAAAGATTAGGCAATACTGGATTTTTCTAGGGCCGACTTTCACTCTGTGATTTGTGCACTTGTGCGGCTGAGCGAGGCAGCGTCAAAAGTGATGGAATTGTCTACGTAGTTTGGCGGGACAGCCCACACGCAATAGAGTGGAATGTATCTGTGCTGCTGGTAGTTTAATAGAGTTCCTCACATCTGGATGCCATCATCCAGGCCAGGTTTATTACAGAACTGACAGTAAATTGGTGCAAGCATTAGACTTTAAAAATGACCATAAACCTGAATGAACACAGTTTCATTATATAGAGACAATTATGGCTTTTACCCAAGTTTATGTCATGCAAAGGATTTAGGATTTAGTCCAGCACATGAACATGGTGTGAATGTGGATGTCATTATATATCCTGTTAGCATCACACAAATACAACTAATGTTAAAGCATATGAGCTACTGTGCAGGTAAGATGTGAATGGATATGACATGAATGCCCTGATCATGTACTGATGAATGTGTTGTGTGTCCAGTGTTTCAGACGGGCATGGTGGGCTACCCCGAGGCTCTGACTGACCCGTCCTACCGCTGCCAGCTGCTGACCCTCACTTACCCTCTGGTCGGCAACTATGGTGTTCCAAAGGATGAGGAGGGAGAGTTTGGCCTGAGCCAGGTGGGCAGATATTTAGGCTTTCTTATGATTACACAAAGTCACTGGAGTGTGTTAAAAGATGAAGGGAAAAAAGGAGAAACTGGGTCTAACCTTGGCATCGTAGATCCTCACACCATAGTGATGTGCTCTCTGTTGTCTCACTCAGTGGTTCGAGTCATCAAAGATCCACGCTGCAGCTCTGATCATCGGAGAGCTGTCGGAGAATCCCAGTCACTGGAGTTCAGTCAAGTCGCTGGACCAGTGGCTGAAAGAACAAGGTGTTCCCGGATTACAAGGTCAGAAAATCAAAATTTAAATTGACTTTTATTGATATTTTAGGAGAAAATAGGTCAATACAGAATTGAAAGAATGAAGGACTAAAGCTAATTGGCCTAATATTTGAATTAGAAGTGTCCTGAAAATCGATCTGATGCATAAAATAATGTATAAAACAATCAGATACTTGCAAGCACCTCAGCTGTGAAATCTAAATCATCTGTTATCTACGTGTCCTGCAGGCATCGACACCCGCTGTCTGACCAAAAAGATCAGAGAGAAGGGCACCATGTTGGGGAAGCTGGTTGTGGATGGGACTCCTGAGGACAGCGTTCCCTTCGATAACCCGGACCAGAGGAACCTGGTCCAGGAGGTCTCCATGAAGGTAACCCACCCAGATGCCTTAGAATAACAAAAAATCCTGAATTTATTGAGAACCATGCTAATAGATACCAAATTCTGTACCTTTTATATTAAGTTACATAAGTTACATAAAACGTGTGTGCAGAGACTGGGCCATTGTTTTCCTCACTCAAGATCAGGCACATGAAAACAGTGGCTTGACCAACATGAGCTTAAATTCAGTGCTCAGTATTACACCTCTGAACTAAGCTAGAAAGTAGACAACACAGGTTTGTGAATTTCCCCACTGTGGGGACAAATAAAGGTTTATCTTATCTTATCTTTGAAGTGAAAAAATTACACAGTCCTTGTTCTGACCCTGTTAGCTGGATACATATTTGTTTGACCTCTTTGTTTGTTAAAGCTTTTTTTCCATTTTTCCTTTGATCGTCTCCAGGAGCCGAGAGTTTTCAACCCCAGCGGCAGTTTGCGAATCACGGCGGTGGACTGCGGCATCAAATACAACCAGATCCGCTGCCTGGCTCAGAGAGGAGCCCGTGTGACCATCGTACCCTGGGACCACCCGCTGGACAGCGCAGGTCTGTCACACACTTCTCTCATAGAGCAGCAAACTGGGTGACTGGGACATCAGCTAATAAAAGGATAATACAGTTGGCTTGTATTGACTGTGTGATATATTCGTCCAGCCGTCATCAGTGGTAACACAGATGTTTCTGTTGTCTCCTCTCCTGCAGACTTTGATGGTTTGTTCATCAGTAACGGCCCCGGGGATCCTCAGTTCTGTCAGGCCACCATCGACAACATGAGGAAGGTCGTCTGTGTGGAACGACCCAAGCCGGTTTTCGGCATTTGCCTCGGACACCAGCTGCTCTCTTTAGCCATCGGATCAAAGACCTACAAGATGAAGTTAGTGCCTCAGACTGAACACTTGTATAGAGCAACAAATAATTTATATTCACAAGGTTCAGGACTTAAAGGGCTATGAATGAGTTTTCTTCAGTTATTGTTTTGATAGAATTTTAAATTTGGACTATAAAACACAACAAAGTCTGTTTAAAGTCCTTTTACAATTTATTCTTGATTGATTAAAATATTATCATTAATCAATGCCTGATTTATAATTGACATTCTGGTTTGATAGACAGTTTCATTCTTATATCTTTTTTCTCATTTTTGCTGCAATTAATCTGAAAACTGTGAATGGTGGAACAATTGGTTGATAAATCTTTAAACGTACGTCAGGTTAGTCGATTAGATTTAATTTTGAGCACACTGCTTGTATCCAGTCGTTTGTTATGTGGAACAGGACAAAGACAGAAATGTGCCCTCTGTGACCTGAGTGGGAAACTCTTCAAAAGCCCTTTACACTGTCTGTAACACAGACCCACACACGTCCACTGGCAGACTGATGTGAACTGCAGGTTTCTGCTGTTCTCAGCAGTCTGGTTCCTCCTGTACGAGCAGTGGAGGCTTGGCCCTCTGCCCAGGTTATGATAAAGACTAAACAAACCAGCCGGCACGCAAGACGAGGCCTCGGCTCCTCGCTGTCCTGAACCGTCTGGGGGGGGGGGGGGGGGGGCGGGGGTTTCTTTCCCCTGAGACTCCGCTGACAGGAGCTGTGTCAGGCTCGGTGTGAAGGTCACAGCGGGCAGAGAATGTTTCCCTCACCCTGCTGGAATGTGGCCGACCTCTTCACTCACAAGGGGATTGTGGGATTGCAGTGAAATTTAAATTACAGATAGTTTACAAATTCTTCTCTCTCGTCTCTCAGGTACGGAAACCGTGGCCACAACCAGCCGTGCATCCACAAGGGAACAGATCGCTGCTTCATCACCACCCAGAACCATGGCTTCGCTGTCGACCCCGACACCCTGCCGCAAGACTGGGACATCCTCTTTACCAACGCCAACGATCACAGCAGCGAGGGCATCGTACACAACACACAGCCCCTGTTCAGGTAAGACTCAGTGATGCACACACTCGTCATTTAATTGTTCCGATGGTTCGTATGTAAAACCCTCTGCTGTGATTCTCCAGTGTTCAGTTCCACCCTGAGCACATGGCCGGCCCCACAGACCTCGTCAGCCTGTTCGATGTCTTCCTCGACACCGTGAGGGACCACAAGGACGGCAACACGTCGAAATCTGGTACCAGTCTCAGAGTTTTTAAAGTCCATTCGCTCACTTCACCGTCTTATGTAAAACATAAATGAGAGCGACAAAATGAAAACACCTGTGCATGATGTTTCCAGTGAAGCAGCGTCTGATGGAGCACCTCACCTACCCAAGATCCCCAAAGACTGAGGAGGTATTCCGACCCAGGAAGGTCCTCATCCTGGGCTCTGGAGGACTTTCCATCGGGCAGGCTGGAGAGTTCGACTACTCCGGCTCCCAGGTCTGTCAGAGTTCATTCTGATCAGAGAGCTGCAGATATTCTCATGTGAAACTGACAAATGAGTTAATTTGTAATGCAGGGTAAATCAGGTGTTAAATCTATTGATGATCAGTTGAAGCTCACCAGGTAATCATTTGAGCTGATGCTATTTTTTTTCTTTCCAGGCTATTAAAGCTCTGAAGGAGGAAAACATCCAGACTGTTCTGATCAACCCCAACATCGCCACCGTCCAGACCTCCAAGGGCCTGGCTGACAAAGTCTACTTCCTGCCCATCACAGCCGACTATGTCACTCAGGTGTGGATGAACTCTCTTGACTTAACATAGTAACTGATAACTGAAGATCCTTGATTCCTGAAAATGTTAGTAGTCAGTCCTACAGTAACTAGATGTCATTGGGGGAAAAAAACCACAGGATTTCTGTTTTCCAGTATTTTAAAGTTTCCATGTGGTCACTCTCAGGTGATAAAGAACGAACGCCCGGACGGCGTGCTCCTGACCTTCGGCGGTCAGACCGCTCTGAACTGCGGCGTGGAGCTGACCAAGCTGGGCGTCCTGGAGAAGTATAAGGTCAAGGTTCTGGGGACGCCGGTGGCCTCCATCGAGATGACGGAAGACAGGAAGATCTTTGTGGAGAAAATGGAGGAGATCAACGAACACGTGGCTCCCAGTGAAGCAGCTCTGTCTGTGGAGCAGGTGAGAAGATCCTTCACAACACGTCTCACATTTTGTTTTCTCTTCAGTTTAATAAACGTATCCTTCTGACTGTGTTGCAGGCAGTGGCAGCTGCAGAGCGTCTCGGATACCCCGTTCTGGTCCGCTCAGCCTTCGCTCTCGGGGGTCTGGGCTCGGGCTTTGCCAACAACAGAGAGGAGTTGACCTCTCTGGTGACCTCAGCCTTCGCCCACACCTCCCAGGTACTGGTGGACAAATCCCTGAAGGGCTGGAAGGAGATCGAGTACGAGGTGGTCCGAGATGCCTACGACAACTGTGTCACTGTGAGTAAAGAAGAGATGGATGTGGAATGTAAAGTATTTTACGTAGCACAGATATCTCATCATACTTGACGGTGAATGTGAGACTTCATTCCTTCCTCTTGTTCAGGTGTGTAATATGGAGAATATTGACCCTCTGGGCATCCATACCGGAGAATCCATCGTGGTGGCGCCCAGTCAGACGCTTAACGACCACGAGTACAACATGCTGAGGAACACGGCCATCAAAGTCATCAGACACCTCGGCATTGTGGGAGAGTGTAACATCCAGTACGCATTGAACCCAGAGTCTGAACAGGTATGAAAACGGTCATTTAAATAGATAATGGCCTCCGTCTCCAGATCCTCTCATAACCTGTGTGTGTTGACGTTCTGCAGTACTACATCATCGAGGTGAACGCCCGTCTGTCGAGGAGTTCGGCTCTGGCCAGTAAGGCCACAGGTTATCCTCTGGCCTATGTAGCAGCTAAACTCGGCCTGGGGATCCCGCTGCCGCTGCTCAAGTACGTCCCTCATTTTAAGGATAACAGTAAATACATCAGAAAACAGCAATTCTCAAATTCAGCCTTCATTCATTCTTTCTTCATTCTGCTTTTGTCACTTTTATCCATTTTTGCGTTTTGTTTTTTTCTGTTTGTTTATGGATTTTATCTAAATCCCTACTAACTTCTTGCAGTTGTGTGACTCGGTTAATGTAAAACCTGTGGATGTATTTCCTGTAGGAACTCTGTGACCAACTCCACCACAGCCAACTTTGAGCCCAGCCTGGACTACTGTGTGGTGAAGGTGCCTCGCTGGGATCTCAGCAAGTTCCTCAGGGTTTCCACCAAGATCGGCAGCTCCATGAAGAGTGTTGGTGAGAAGCCGTGACCAAACTGAATTTTATTATTTTGTTCAGTGCCTTAATGAATAGTAAGCTTTGTTGCTGGAAAGACAAACCAGTATTTTCTGCTGTTTATAAAACTGCATCAGCTCAGAACAACAGTTAGTCTCGACCGGTGCTTTTCTCGACAGGTGAGGTGATGGCGATCGGCCGTAGCTTCGAGGAGGCCTTCCAGAAAGCTCTGAGGATGGTGGATGAGAACTGTGTTGGCTTTGACCACACCATCAAGCCTGTCTCTGAAAAGGTAAACTTTTTTTTTTTTACATCATTTCAGATCACCCATATGCATTTTTTCGAAAATTATTATTTAAGCATTTTTCTCAAATCAGCTCTGAAACACAAGCTGAATGAGCGTGGTCACACATTATGAGAAGAAAATGTCTCATCCTGCTTCTTCACAACTGTCCCCTCTTTGACTTGTTGAGCTCAGTTCTTAGAGCTATCATATAAAGACTACATACAAACACATTCAATGCCCAGTATTTCCATCAGAAAAAGTCACAGGTCAATCTCTGGACATGCTGCAGCACAACTATTGTCATGTTTAAATTGTGCCAACAGATGGTGCTAATCAGCTACTGAGCCTGAAAACTGTATATGGTTAGGTGATTAATACCTGGAAATGATGCAGTTTGTTTATTAAAGGATGTTAACTTGTGGGTCAAAATAATCACCTCTTGTTGTAACTGTGTATGTGGCTAATGTCAGAGAAAACAACTGGCTGGATCTCAGTGTTTCTGCCTCGTCTCTGCCTCCTCTGCTCACCAGGAGCTGCAGACTCCCACAGATAAGCGCATCTTCGTCCTGGCGGCGGCGCTCAGAGCCGGCTACACGGTGGACCAGCTGTACGAGCTCACCAAGATCGACCGCTGGTTCCTGCACAAGATGAAGAACATCGCTGACCACGGGCTGCTGCTGGAGACCTACAACCAGGTCAGGCTGACGGAGATGTGACACGAGCCGCAGTCGTCTTCATACTTCTTGTTTTAACGTTGTTCTTCCCACCAGGACGAGAGCACCATGCCTCCAGAGGTGATGCGGAAGGCCAAGCAGCTGGGCTTCTCCGACAAGCAGATCGCATTAGCTGTGCAGAGGTGAGAGGGGAAGGCAACATGGAGCCGAGGTCACGTGACCTGAGTTTGGATTTTTTTTATGATGATGAAGCAATAAAAGATAATCATATTTGTTTGTTTTTATTCATATTAAAATTAATGGTGTGGTTTTTTTCCCTGCTACAGCACAGAGCTGGTGGTGAGAAAGCTGCGTCACGATTGGTCCATCCTGCCCGTGGTGAAGCAGATCGACACGGTGGCGGCCGAATGGCCCGCCTACACAAACTACCTGTACCTGACCTACCACGGCACGGAGAACGACCTGCACTTCAGCGATCAGCACGTCATGGTGATCGGCTCCGGCGTTTACCGCATCGGCAGCAGCGTGGAGTTCGACTGGTGTGCGGTCGGCTGCATCACGGAGCTCAGGAAGGTGAGTCCTGCATCATCCCACAATGCTGCAGATTTAAGTTTCTGATTGATGTCAGATATGACTAAGATGGAAGTGGGAGGTTGTTGGTACAGTTGAACAGAGCCTGTCAGTGACCAGCTCTGGGTCTCTGATGTGACCTGGAGGAAGATGAGAGAGGCTCTTCCTGCTCTTCACCTCAGCACTGATGATAAAAGTTGGCTCATGATAACTCCAGCTCCAGCTCAATTATTAAAAACTGCTGGAGCCTACCTTTGTCATTTTTTTTAAACTATGTTTTTATTGAACATAAAAGGACACAATACAGAACGAAACACTCCTTGACAACATCCCATAATAAATATGACAGTGCAGAAAAAAAACAAAGAAAAAGTAAATAAATGGACAGTTATGACATTAAAACATAATGTGGGATTCCCCTTAGTTTGGGAGGTATCTTACTATGGGTAGCCACCTCCTCATAAAGACATCAACCTTTAGTTGTAAATGAGCAGTTAAAGCCTCCATCCCATACACCTCCCTCAGCCTCTGTTTCCACTGTGCCACTGTAGGAGCCTGTGGATTCATCCATTTTATTGTCACCATTTTCCTGGCAATCATCAAAAGTATGTGCAACAAGTACTTTTGGTCTCTGGTGTACACGTTTTCAGGAGTTAGATCTAAAAGAAGTTGACCTGGGGTGAGCAATCAATCAATTCCCATAAGCTTATCTATTTCCCTCTTTATCCCCTTCCAAAAAGGAAGAATTACTGGGCAATCCCAGAATATGTGTGAGTGGTCACCGACCATTCCACACTTTCTCCAGCAGTAGATTGCAGCTGGATTATCTTTAAATTTGGTAACGACTGAAGGCGTCTTAAAAAACCTAGTCTTCATCTTCAAATCAAACTCCTTCCACATGTTACTATTAATACCCTTATGACATCCAATACACAATGTTTCCCATTCTCCCTCCTCGATTATAATATTTAACTCCAGCTCCCATTTATTTTTGATATATAAAGTATTGTCTGGTATATCCAGTAACAGATTTCTGTATATATATACATGTTTTACCTTTGTCATTTTAGCCAGCTTTTTTTTTTTTTTTTTTTTTTACTTTATTGCCAAATATATATATTGTTGTCGTGCCAAGCCTTAATTTGGCAGGTGTTCAGTTCAGCACAACAAACAATGTAAATATTAAATGACATATCAACAATGTCTGTTCATGCTGTCCCACTGACTGCAGATGGGTTATAAGACCATCATGGTGAACTACAACCCAGAGACAGTCAGCACAGACTACGACATGTGTGACCGCCTCTACTTTGATGAGATCTCCTTTGAGGTAAGATTTTCACAATAATAATACTAACAAATATCTTTGGTTTTTGCAGCTGATCAGAAGCTTTAACTTCAGTCCTAGTCAGAAAGTTAGAGATCAGTAAGTGTCCTGTCGTCAGGTGGTGATGGATATCTACGAGAGGGAGAACCCAGAGGGAGTGATCCTCTCCATGGGGGGCCAGCTGCCCAACAACATCGCCATGTCGCTGCACCGTCAGCAGTGCCGCATCTTGGGAACCTCGCCCGAGTTCATCGACTGCGCCGAGAACAGGTTCAAGTTCTCCCGAATGCTGGACACGATCGGGATCAGCCAACCGCAGTGGAAGGAGCTCTCTGACACGGAGGTACAGCCAACGAAAATCTCTCAGAACCAGATTGTTTTATACTGCAAAGTGTTTTTGGAGGTTAAGACTCCAGGTTTTTGATGGAGTGATTTTCTGTTTGATCTGCAGCTACTTATTATTGTCTTTATCAATTAATGTGGTTATTTGTAACGATTCATTTATTGTTCAGTCTAGAAAATCAAAAAAATCTAACATCTTCAAAATGTATTTTTTTGCAATGAAATTTAGGACTACAAGTTTGTGTTTTTAACAAATATTTTCCCTTTCTTTCCCCCTCCAGTCTGCCGTGAAGTTCTGTGAGACCGTGGGTTATCCCTGCCTGGTTCGTCCTTCCTACGTCCTCAGCGGAGCGGCCATGAACGTCGCCTACAGTGACAGTGACCTGGAGAAATACCTGAGCAGCGCCGTCGCTGTGTCCAAGGAACATCCTGTTGTCATCTCCAAATTCATACAGGAAGCCAAGGTTCGAAAAATCTGTCAGAATCATTTCATTTGTCAATAATTACCCTTGAATTTGTTGTGGTTAAAAACCTGTTGTTCTCATGGATCAATGTTTGTGTATCATTTCCCAGGAGATAGACGTGGACGCCGTGGCCTGTGACGGGGTCGTGATGGCCATCGCCGTGTCCGAACACGTGGAGAACGCCGGCGTTCACTCCGGCGATGCCACGCTGGTGACGCCGCCCCAGGATCTCAACCAGAAGACGATAGAGAGGATCAAGATGATCGTCCACGCCATCGGCCAGGAGCTGCAGGTCACCGGACCCTTCAACCTGCAGCTCATCGCCAAGGTGACGCTCGTTCTGGAAACTCAGCACATTAATATCAGACACAGAAACAAGCTCCTAAAATGTATTAGAATATATCTGGAGTTTGAACCATTGAATGAAACATATTTTACACTAATGGTATGACGTTAGTTTCCACAACGTCAGTGATCTAATGTCGAGTTTCTTCTGCCAGGACGATCAACTGAAGGTGATCGAGTGCAACGTCCGAGTCTCCCGCTCCTTCCCCTTCATCTCCAAGACGCTCGGCGTGGACCTCGTTGCTCTGGCCACTCAGGCCATTATGGGGGAGGAAGTGGAGCCCGTGGGCCTGATGAGAGGAAAAGGGATTGTGGGAGTCAAGGTAACTGAACCAACATCAACAGTGTTTGTCACTTGTTCATATTTCACCTCACTGTGTGTCACATCCTAACTGTGTTGCTTCTCCTCCAGGTTCCTCAGTTTTCCTTCTCTCGGCTGGCCGGAGCCGACGTGGTGCTCGGGGTGGAGATGACCAGCACCGGTGAGGTGGCCTGTTTTGGAGAGAACAGATACGAAGCTTACCTCAAAGCCATGCTGTCGACGGGCTTCAAGATCCCCAAGAAGAACATCCTGCTCTCCATCGGCAGCTATAAGGTATGAGACTGCAGCTAACAGGTTTTTTCATTATCGATTCATCCGTCCAAATATTTTCAGCTTTTATATATTAGTCATTTGTTTTATTGTTCGTATTCATTCCCAGAACAAGAGCGAGCTGCTTCCCACCGTTCAGGCTCTGGAGTCTCTGGGTTATGACCTGTATGCTAGTATGGGCACTGCAGATTTCTACACAGAACATGGAGTCAAGGTAACTGAAAATATGTTTCAGATTTTAATTGATTTTATCACACTAACAGTCTCATCATTTACT
This sequence comes from Centropyge bicolor, assembly GCA_037975185.1. NCBI lineage: Eukaryota > Metazoa > Chordata > Actinopteri > Pomacanthidae > Centropyge > Centropyge bicolor. Next base: position 14,789 of record JBBMOC010000420.1, read on the forward strand.
GTTTGACAGATGTATAGTTTTACATACTGGCACTAAATTGATTATATTGAAGATCTCTTGTGCATCAGGACCATAGACTGTATAAAATATGGACGTAGTGTCCATGTCGTCACCCATAGGTTTCTGAAGAGCAAAAATGAAGCACATCGTAGTGCGTAGCCATCTTGGTAGCCTACCTCCGGTTACTCCAAATATGGACAAAGAGGTGGAGCGAAGGCGGAGCTGAGGCGGGTCGAATGAACGCTATTGGCTGAATAAAGCCGCTTTATTCGAAATAATCAAACTCGCTACGGCTAACCAGCTAGGTTAAATGCTAAATACCGTTGCTAGCCGGCTAACCCCACGACGATCTCTTTCCCAAACTCAGTGACTAGAATTAGCCGAACGCCTTATAAAAAAATTCGCCCCCCCAGAGTTGTCATGGAGTAGAAAAACAGCTTCTGAGACTAGAGCCATGTTTTGAACCAGGCTGTAAATATGTTTTTTTCTGTCGTAAAATCGGACATTTTAACATGGGGCTCAAATGTAATTGACTCCCTTCTGCAGCCTGCTCTAGCGGTTATTCGAGGAACTGCAGCTTTTTTGCACTTCCACATTGGCTTCATTTTTCAGTGGCGGAGGTTGCCGCTTGATCAGAACTGGACTTGTCTAATTTTCAGTTCTCACAGTTTGATCCTACAGAAGCACATGTGCTCCAGGCTTTCAGAAGCTTTTATGACTAAGAAGAACATCCACCTATTGTTGTATCTTCGTCTGACTTTCCTGCTGCAGGTGACAGCGGTGGATTGGCCGTTTGAGGAGGACGACAGCGAGTGTCCCACTAAAGAGAAGCAGCGCAGCATCATGAACTACTTGGAGGAAAACCACTTCGACCTGGTGGTCAACCTCTCCATGAGGAACAGTGGAGGCCGCAGACTCTCCTCCTTCGTCACCAAAGGCTACAGGACGAGGCGCATGGCTGTTGATTACTCTGTCCCGCTCATCATCGATATCAAGTGCACCAAGCTCTTTGTGCAGGTCCAAAATAGTTTTGTTTGCTTGTTGTTGTTTTTTATCCTTAGTGCTGCGAAAGCTTTTAGTCTCCTACTTGAAAACTTTCCCTGCAGTTGGCAACATAAGCAACATGAATCGATGTGCTTTCAGGCTCTTCGTCAGATTGGTCGGACTCCACCAGTGAAGACTCACATCGACAGCATGACATCCCAGACGCTGGTCCGTCTGCCTGGTGAGTCACTGATGGACGTGTTGCTCTGTTCTGACTGACTGTGAGCTTCATAATGTCAGGTCACTTGTAGCGAGAAAACTAATTAGACATCGCTGCAAAAACAGACCTTCCAAACAAACGTCTTTAAAATGCACAGAATATGTATGATACTGAGCTCATCTTGGCTGAACATTGGTTTGAACAATATTAATAACACTAATAGTGACACTGACTGGTAAGATAAGATAAGATAATTCTTTATTGATAATTCTTTATTGATCCCCCATAGGGGAAATTCGGGTGATACAGCAGCACAAGCATACAATCAGATAGAAGTATAAAGTATACAAAATAAAAAACTATAAGAAACTATATAAAAAAAAGTACAAGTGGAACCTAATAAAAAAAAGTACAAGTGGAACCTAAAGTGGCTTAGTGAAGATAAAGTGACAACATCAAATAACAAAACAGCAGCAGTGAGAATATGAGGTAGATAATGCAGCATAGTTATGTCAGTAAAGCAGCCAAATGTAAATATTGCAACCTGAGAGATAAGATAACGGTCTAATGAATATATATGGTATGTACAACTGAGTGCAAATGGCAGATCCAAAGTGACTTAGTGAATGTGTTTTAAATACAAAAACACTAAGAATCAATAAAGATGAGCTAATAAAGATGAAAAATATCGACAAGGTGAAATTTTTCTCTCTGTGATTGATTCTCAGGTCTGATCGATGTGCACGTTCACCTGCGGGAGCCTGGAGCCACACATAAGGAGGACTTCTCCTCCGGGACAGCAGCCGCTCTGGCAGGAGGCGTGACCATGGTGTGTGCCATGCCCAACACGTCCCCCGCCGTCACTGACCCCAGCACTCTGGCCCTGGTTCAGAAGGTACGCCCACGTTTCCTGTCCTGTCCTGAAAATGAGATTCTGATTTTCCAGTTATTCGGCCAATGTTAACTGAAGTAAACTGAACTCAGTGAATCCTGTGTGGTGTTGTGTCGTCAGCTGGCCAAAGCAGGCTGCCGCTGTGACTACGCCTTGTATTTGGGCGCTGCTTTCGACAACGCCACCGTCCTGCCGTCCATCGCGGGCCAGGCTGCCGGCCTGAAGATGTACCTGAACGACACCTACTCCACCCTCAAGATGGACAACGTGTCTCTCTGGATGGAGGTAGAGTCCCAAAACTCTTTAGTCCATTAACACATTCTATTACATTCATCCTAGAAACTGTAATTAAACCCAAAGCTAAATGTATCTTATAAGTGTGTTGGGCTGCAACTCATAATTACTTTCATTATCCATTCATCTGCAAATTATTTTCCTGATGAATCAATCAAACAATCAAAATGTCTCAGAGCTCCTCTGCTGTGTGACAGTTCTCTGAGTCAGCCTCTAATCCCCAGTAAGGCACTTCACTGGCTTCTTTATTTAGCCGTGCAGGCTAATGCTAACAGAGGACCAGTGGAAGAAGTTGCCCCAGCCTGCACACTGAACGAAACTAAACTAAACTGAACTAAACTTTGTCTGATTCTCTGTGAAGCACTTTGAGAAGTGGCCCAAGCAGATGCCCATCGTCGCTCACGCTGAGAAACAGACGGTGGCTGCGATCCTCATGGTGGCCCAGCTGTACCAGCGGCCGGTCCACATCTGCCACGTGGCCAGGAAGGAGGAGGTGACATACACTTTATTTTATTTTACACTTTTAATCATATTATAGAAATTGAATGCAAAGATTTGGAGTGTTCCAGTACAGAGACTTGTCTAAAGGTTTCGTTCATGGCTTCCTGTGGGTGTTATTGAACTTCTTACCTCCTCTTCCTCAGATCCTGATCATCCGAGCGGCGAAGCAGAAGGGCATCCAGGTCACATGTGAGGTGGCGCCTCACCACCTCTTCCTGTGCGAGGACAACGTGCCAGAGATCGGCGACGGCCGAGCGCAGGTCCGACCCATGCTGGGAACACACGAGGACATGGAGGCTCTGTGGGAGAACCTGGACATCATCGACTGCTTCGCCACAGACCACGGCCAGTAACCACACAGAGCCACAGGAAGCAGTCTGATTATGAGTCTGTGGGTTGAACTGAGGGTTAGATTGAAATGTTTTGTGTCGACAGCTCCCCACTCTGTAGAGGAGAAGAGCGGCGAGCGTCCTCCGCCTGGCTACCCCGGCCTGGAGACGATGCTGCCTCTGCTGCTCACCGCCGTCAGCGATGGACGTCTGTCTCTGGATGACATCATCAGGCGTCTTTATGACAACCCTCGCAGGATCTTCAACCTGCCTGTCCAGGAGAACACTTATGTGGAGGTACACACACAAACACACAATGATAGAGCATGAAATATATTTTTTTAACATATATATCTTTATTGGGTTGATACATTTCACCCATTTTTCCCCCTTTTTGAACACCGACAACCCCCCCCCCCAACTAGAGAGTCACATTCACACGATATGAGCAAAAAAAATACTAGTAAACACACACTACTCTCTCCCTCCCCAAGAAAGAACACATGAAAGGTAAACAGCAAGAACTTCAGAAAAATGAATAAGAAAAAAAACCAAAAAAAACCCACCAAAAACAAAAACAAAGAAAAACACAAACAGACAAAAAACAAAACAAAAAACAAAAACAAAAAACAAAGGGACATTTAGAGGAGACTAAAATAATTTGTACATGCTGCGTCCGAACAGCCATCCCAACTGTACCAAGTCACATCAGTCCATCCTATGTGGATCCATCCCAATCACCCAAAGAGGGAGTGGAATTGACCAAGTGAAAAATGGGGTTCCAAGTTTTATCAAATTTGTCAGAGCACCCCCTGATACTGAACTTCATTTTTTCTAAGTGTAACAATGACAATAGATCTTTCAGCCAGGAGTTAGGGGAGGGAGGATTCTTATCCTTCCATTGAAGCAAAATACGTCTGCGGGCTACCAGAGAAGCAAAAGCGATAGAATTTCTTTCCCTGTTGGTGAAGTTTGTAAGTTCTTCAGGCACACCAAATATGGAGGTCAAAGGACTCCAAAGCACAGGTTTATTTAGATCTTTAGTATAAGTGTTGTAGAAAGAGGACCAGAATAGGCTTAATCTAGGACAGGAAAAAAAACATGTGTGTGTGATTGGCTGGTGACAGAGAGCATCTGTCACACGCATCACTTGTATTAAAAAGTTTTTTAAGTTTAGCTTTGGAAAAATGTACCCTGTGAAGGACTTTAAACTGAATTAATGTCAAACTGGCACAAGATGAAGTGGAGTTAACTCTGTCAAGGGCCCTCCGCCACCATTCATCTAACAAAGGTACGAGCATGATATTCTTTATGTGTTGATCACTACTTTTACATTTATTATACTTCCGGAATCCTTGTTTCATATATGATCTGATAAAAAATGTTCACACACTATTTTATGGACTTCATCACTTCTCTGAGCGTTTGTCTTCTGTCTGTGTCTCTCAGGTGGACCTGGAGCAGGAGTGGGTCATTCCACAGGCCATGCAGTTCACTAAGTCGAAGTGGACGCCTTTCCAGGGTCTGAAGGTGAAGGGCAAAGTTCGCCGCGTGGTCCTGCGAGGAGAGGTGGCCTACATCGACGGCCAGGTCAGCACACACACGTTTGTAGCAGGTCCTCACAGGCCGAAGGGGTTCAGCTTCAAAGCTTCAAAATAAAAGCTTTGAAATGTGTTTGTCTTTAAAGCTGTGGTTTCTGTCTCTCTGGCAGGTGTTGGTGCCTCCAGGTTACGGTGAGGATGTGAAGACCTGGCCCATTTCTTCCATCCTTCCTCCTGAACCGGTTAAAGAAAGTCCCAGGGTAAAGTACTAATACAAAGAGAACAGGAAGTGAAGAGTTCAAAGCTAATAACAGATGCTTTTCCTTGTTAGCCAACTCTCCATTTTGCTGATTAATCACAGCAGGTCTTAACATGAAGCTACTATCAAACCACTGTTTAATGAGCAGATGTTGGTTGCATGTATTGTAAGACTGTGTATTTTCTCTATTTGCTTTGGTTTAGACTCCGGAGCACCCCCGTCCTACTCCTCCCCAGGACGGCCAGGTCAGAACCAGAGCACCCAGCCCGCGGCGATCAGCAGGAGAGAGCCGCTACCTGCTGCCGCCTCGCATCCACCGCTCCTCTGATCCCGGACTGCCACCAGGTCCCACACTAACCCGTCTGACAGAAACATTTCCCTCTCAGAAGGTGCAGTGTTTAAACTGTACTCGTGTCCCTGTGCTCTCTGCAGAGATGGTCATGCTCCCTCCAGCCAGTGCTGCCGACGGATACGCCCACCCCCCTCCTCTGTCCAGGCTGCTGTCCCCTCAGTCAGGATCAGGACCGATGCCTGCTGGACAGCTGTCCCACATCCAGACCTCCGTGCTGCTGCACCCACTGGTGGGTCAGCACATCCTGTCTGTCAGGCAGTTCAGCAAAGAGCAGGTACATCACACACTCACTTTTATTACATGACAAAACAAAATTAATATTTGAGACTTTTAACAGTTTGTGTGATTTTTTTTTTTTTCCTTTTTTCTGTTTCAGATCTCACACCTTTTCAATGTTGCCCACAACCTGCGTTTGATGGTTCAGAAGGAACGAAGCCTGGACATCCTGAAGGTAGGTCCTGTTCATACCGTAGACTGTATAAAATATGGACGTAGTGTCCGTGACGTCACCCATAGGTTTCTGAAGAGCAAAAATGAAGCACATCGTAGTGCGTAGCCATCTTGGTAGCCTACCTCCGGTTACTCCAAATATGGACAAAGAGGTGGAGCGAGGGCGGAGCTGAGGCGGGTCGAATGAACGCTATTGGCTGAAAAAAGCCGCTTTATTCGAAATAATCAAACTAGCTACGGCTAACCAGCTAGGTTAAATGCTAAATATCGTTGCTAGCCGGCTAACCCCACGACGATCTCTTTCCCAAACTCAGTGACTAGAATTAGCCGGGGTGACGCCCTTTAGACCGTCAGTGGCTAGTTGTCAATCAAAGTGGCGCCACTTAGATTGACAGCTATGAATTGTGCATAATGATGTATGCTGTATATTTTAAACGAACGCCTTATAAAAAAATTCGCCCCCCCCAGAGTTGTCATGGAGTAGAAAAACAGCTTATGAGACTAGAGCCATGTTTTGAACCAGGCTGTAAATATGTTTTTTTCTGTCATAAAATCGGACATTTTAACATGGGGCTCAAATGTAATTGACTCCCTTCTGCAGCCTGCTCTAGCGGTTATTGGAGGAACTGCAGCTTTTTTGCACTTCCACATTGGCTTCATTTTCCAGCGCCGGAGGTGGCCGCTTGGTTTATACTTTACTGCTCATTGTTGAATTACAAGAGTATTTACAAGACATTAATACCAACATCCTCAGTGTTTATTGAGAAATGGTTTAGATTCAGTTTCTTCCTGTGAATGTGTGTGAGACTACATGATCGAACAGACGGTGAAAACACAGGAAACAAAGCAAATATGAGGGATTTGATGGCCCGAATAAAAATTATGTTTGGCTTTGGAGCACATACAGCCACAGTTTTCATACTTCCTGTCTGAAAGTAATTTAGAACTTGTCTGTCTCAGCTGAAAAAACTCACCCCTTGTTTCTAACCGTCCAGGGTAAAGTGATGGCGTCCATGTTCTACGAGGTCAGCACTCGCACCTCCAGCTCCTTCGCGGCGGCCATGCAGCGTCTGGGCGGCTCCGTCGTCCACTTCAGCGAATCCACCTCGTCGGCGCAAAAAGGAGAATCTCTGGCCGACTCTGTCCAGACCATGAGCTGCTACAGCGACGTCCTGGTGCTGCGACACCCGACGCCCGGAGCTGTGGAGGTGGGTGATGATCCTGGTGACGCTCAGAAGTGTTATGCTGTTTTACACAGTCACACAGTGATATTCCTGTTACCAGTTCAGAGGATTTTCAGTGTTTTTTTTCTTCGTTGAAACTTCAGAGTGCATCACGTCACTGTCGTAAGCCTGTGATCAATGCTGGAGACGGAGTGGGAGAGCATCCAACCCAGGCCCTGCTGGACGTCTTCACCATCAGAGAGGAGCTGGGGACGGTCAACGGCATGACGGTGAGGGACACCATTTCAGACCAAACAAGCTGTCCTTCACATTCAAATCCTGATCCTCTTTTAGTCTTCACTGTCCTCCAACTTGTAGTGTTTTTTTATTTTTTTTGTTTTTTTGAACTATGTTTTTATTGAAAATAAAAAAACACAATACAGAACGAAACACTCCTTGACAACATCCCATAATAAGTATGACAGTGCAGAAAAAAAACAAAGCCAAAAGAAGAAAAATAAGATAAAATTATATATATATATATATATGTAAAATTGCTTCAAAAATGAAAAACCTCGTGTGTTTTCTGTCAGATAACTATGGTTGGGGATCTGAAACACGGCCGCACAGTTCACTCTCTGGCCAAGCTGCTGACCCAGTACCGCATCACGCTGCGCTACGTGGCTCCCAAGAACCTGCACATGCCGGCAGAGATCATCAGCTACGTGGCCTCAAAGGGCATCAAACAGGTGGGCAATGAATGGTGTTAAAATAGTGGGACACCGAACCTGAATGATGTTGTCTTGAATGTTATTTTCTGACCGTCCACTCAGACTAAATAAGGTCGTGTGTTGGTCCGTGTTTGCAGGAGGAGTTTGACAGCATCGAGGAAGCTCTGCCTGAGACCGACGTCCTCTACATGACGAGGATCCAGAAGGAGAGGTTTGCATCTGGGGAGGAGTACAAGGCTGTAAGTCACTGCTGCTTTCACATCATTTGTTTCCCAACAAATAGTTATTCTAGAGGCTTTGAAATTAAATAATATTTTTTGTAACATGGGATCAGAATTGTGCACTGTTTTCTGAATGTAAAAGCATGAGAGGTTGTGACTTCTTTTTTTTTTTTTCTCAGTGTTTTGGCCAGTTCATCCTCACCCCTCACATCATGACTGTGGCCAAAAAGAAGATGGTGGTGATGCATCCACTGCCCAGAGTGAATGAAATCAGGTAAGATCCAATCCAAATCCAGTCTAATGAGCCATCAGCTAATTGATTCATCATCGCAGCTGCAGTCGCTTTGATGGGAGACTCTTTGGGAGCTTGGAAATAGAATTTCATGCCAATAAAGTTTTATTTAATCTGATTGGATTCGATCTTGAAAGCAATTCACTAAGAGCAAATTTTCTTTGTTGTCCATTTGAAATCTTTAATAATTATTGACTGTTCTATTACAATTCTGTACAGAGTAGATGGTGCAGAACTTTAGTCTTGTGAATTCATTGCATCTGACATGAGCTTAAACTTATCCTCCATTTCACTATTTCATTATTTTCTCTTTCCTTTGTCTCTCTCTCTCAGTGCGGAGGTGGACACAGACCCGAGGGCGGCATATTTCCGTCAGGCAGAGAACGGCATGTACATCCGAATGGCCCTGCTGGCCACCGTACTGGGCAGATAGATCCATGTGCTGCAAATTTGTGGCACAAATTCTCAAACCTTTAGCATATCAAGTGTTAGACACCTGCAATTTCTTTCCTGAAATCTGTCAATTTCTTATTCTATAGGGATTGTTAGTAGAGTTAAACACAACAATAAGACATTAACTAGGTCATAAAGTTTATAAAGTAAATCATGTTGTAACATGAAGCTGCTTTTCTATTCATCCTGTTACACCGGCAAAATTACTGTATTTCGTTACAACCGGATTTTTTTTTTTACATGTCTTAGACACATTTAGCCTTTTTCTTTAAACTGCTTCTTAACTAAAATAGTTTAGATGCTGTATTTGGACCAATTTGATTTTGTTTTTGATCATTTTCGTCTGTTTGTGATGGTTAACAGACTGTCAGTATTTGCGCGTCGGTGAGCTGGTGGAGCTGGGAAAGACCTTTTGGAACTGAAAAAGGGAGTTGGGCATTAAAGTCATAACATTAATGAAAATCTTTTGGTACCTGGATCAAATGTGCACCCACTGTCATGACGCTGCTGCACAGCTGATTCCTCATCGCTGTACTGTAGACACATTTAAAGGGACCAGTCGGGATATTAAAAGGGAGGAAATGGAAAACGACATCCAGCAGGTTGGTGTAAACGATTTCTCAATAATGGTGCCTTTTTCATCTCCTGAACTCGAAGCCTGTTGTCACTACTTTGTTAAAACATGCAGAGCAACTGAAAAACGGATGAATATTTTCATGGTCTTTGATGGTTTAGGGGTATTTGCTGCAACTGTCTATGACTTCTTACTCTGTAGCGGTTTACAATCTTTCTTCTTTTTTTTTTATCCAAATGTGGGATTAATGTAATTTAATTGTTGGTGAATGACTTTGTTTGTGGAGAAATAAATAATAACAAAAAACAGTTATGCAGTTGACATTGTCATTAATGAACATGAAGCAACACAGCACCAAAAATTCAGAAGTTGTAATAGCTCTTGGCAAACCAAATAAGTGATTTCAGATATTGGAGCTGAATCTCTGGTAGGTTTCTTGCTAAAAAAAAAAAAAAAAAAAAACACTAAAGTGCTTATATGAAATAAATGAACACCAAAAAATACATAGAAAGGTGAGAAAAATGAACAAAATAGAGTTTATTTTTAACCTTGGAAATAGTTGAAAATGACCCACAATCAAGGTTCACTGACTAGATTTTTCTGGAGCTGTTGCCACTATCACAAGGAAAAGGTTGGTGAGTGGGTCTTTGTCTTTTTGTCTAAAATTAATAAATCTGAACAGTTCAATATTTATAACTGTTATATATCTGTTATGATATAAATTTGTGTAGATGTTAAATATTCACCGTGTGATAATTTAAAAAAAGGGGGGGGGGGGGGTTACAATTAATGCTGCATTCAGTTACTGTCAGAAAAACCCAAATTCAATCTAATTCACCAGGGTGCATGAATGACTCAGCAAAGATTTAAATATCGAAGCGAAACGAGATGAAACTACAAGAACAAATAAATAAATAAAAAAGTTGAACTGATGATTGACACTAAAGCTGATGAGACGTTTAAAGACCGGATCCACTGATGGATCTTAATTCCCTTTACTTTCATGTTATTGTCTGACACCATATAGAAAAAAATCTGTGTAAAATGTTTTTATTTTTAGTCAATCTTCATTTTCGTTCATATTTGCATATTTATACTGGCTAATTTATTTTTTAAACTAACGAGATATGTAGCTTTTGGTGAATAATACACCCAAAACTGTTAATATAACATCCTAGAAGCTCTTTTATTCCTTTTTAATCTTCATCTGCTCTATAAAACCTCACTAATTTTTAATTAGTGAAATAAATAATAATCTGATTTGTTTATTAGCTGATGAGCTTAAAAAGTTGGATTTTGGCCGAAACCTTGAAAGCAGCATCTCATCCTTCTTCATTTCCTGGAAGGCAGAATCAGCCAATCACGGCGCACGTCTCTGGCGGACCCAGACACGCACGAAGAAGCGACCCGGCGGCCGCAGCGAGCGATAAACGGTCCTCCACCGGGCTGATATGAGCCGTTAAACTGGAGGTTAAGACACCAAACCGGATGCCTCTATGATCCAGCTAACCTTACAGCGAGATATACAGCGTTCAGTTTGCACAAGGTAAGACATTTCTGCGGCTACACACCGGCTAGCATGCTGTAAGCTAACCGTGCGTAGCTTTCACGGTCACGTACGCCGAACTCCATTCAAAAACCTGCCAGTTTAAGGTTGACTTGCCTGTCAACAAAGGCAGCACAACTTTGCTACTAAGCAACTGTAAAATAAGTAAAAGCATTAAACAAAACGCAAAGATGCACGTTCGAGTCGGACATATGTCAAAAATAGCTTATAAAACGTATTTTTCTCAAGTTTAACTCTACAAAATCGGAGGGCGTTGGCAGCGAACAATTGTGAATGACTGCTAGTGAGGATTTGTAGTTCTGTTAAAATATATTCTGCATGCATGTGTTTGCTGAACGCTGAATCGTAGCATATGCTCACCAAACCTTTCACCAAATATTCTACCTTTATGTTGCGCATACAGGTGAGTTTGCATTAAATTGCCAACATTTCAAATGCAGTTTGGTCCATCTTTGTCTTCACGCTACATCAGGGCTAGCAGGTAGCTTAATGAAACGGGCCACGAGTACTATCTGACATTATTATACGTGTATGCATGAAGCCTTGCCTTTGATAAAACACTTCATGTGCTGGGATTTCACATGGGTCATTTAATAGTCATGGTAGCTAACAGCTAGTTACCTGTAGCACCAGAGCTAACTCGTCTGTGGATAATCAAGAAAACCAGAAAGAAATAAGTTATGACAGACCGAATGGAAACAAGGCTCCTTTGGTGAAACTGTTAAAATGTCTCCTGTAAGGTATATTGATGAATGACAGGCTGTGAAATAGAAAGTATTTCTCTCCATGTGCAGGGAGATTAGCAAAGGATTAGAGCTCCACAAGGACAAACAGGCGACAATCACGAGGCTTCACTTCTTCAGTCAAACCGGATCATTTGTCCAAAAACCAGCCCCCTTTTATTTTATCAGATCACAACAGCATCAAGTCACCTGTATGTCAAACTGTGACTTTATACATTTTCAAAGCACTGTCACATCTAAACTGGTGACCAACATCTGGAATATGTGTCCACCCACACCAGATATAATGACCTAATTATGGAAACTTTTATTTGCCCTGAACAGTGTCTGACAGGATGCTCTGTCCTCCAGTCTGTGCTGCCTCCAACAGGTCCTGTCAATCACATCATTTTGGCTATAAATGGTGCTGTTATGAAAAGTAAAGCTACAAAACTGACTCGTTGAAGTCAGAGGTCCAACTTAAGATGTTTGGTATGTCTTTGCAAACTCAAGTTCCTGACATGACATCAAATGAACCTGCCTGACCCACACATTGTATTGAAATTGAACGTGAGCCCAGACAGTCAACAGGTATACTCTTAATTGTCAGCATGTTTTAAAATTAATCATTATGTCGATATATTATTGTGAGATGAGTTAACCTGTGTCAGCATGAAGCCTCAGCTGTTCTTCCCACACAGCAGATTGAATGCAGGACGATCCGGACTGGTGCATTTCTTACTTCTTACTTACGACCTTTGGCCATCAACACTGCCAGTCTGAGTGATGAAGGCAGGATTTGTAGTATGAGGTATTTCATTACCTGTTCCTGTTATCTCCACCATACTATGATATACAGACCTCTCTATAGATCTAAATATGAGTGTTTACAGTTTCTGAACAAGCAGTGGTTTTTATTTGATTTGCCATTTGGGACTCAATAAGAAATCCACTTATTTGTCAAACAAACTTGTTAAACTATCTGGCTGAAGTGTTTTATAAGGAGCTTTGGGGCTTTTGGTTTTGGCTGTTGAGATTCCGTTGTTAACATGTCACACATTAGACAGACATTGTTATTTTTAACAATAAAGAGAGCTATTTTAACATTAGCAGTGCTACAGTCTGTCTCCAGAGTCTTCACTGAGAGTGGATTTTCATGGGAGCTGTTGCCCTCTGTCTTGGCATGATTTTTTAATTTGTAGATTTTTTTGACAAGCACCTCTGTCTGGAGTAATAAAAATGCCTCGTTGAGCTGGCACAAAGCAGGACTTTGGTGTCTTTAGACTTTACTTTAATGTTCTGTTCTAATAATAGTCCCTTAAAAATGATGATTTAAGTTTCTAAATATGGACCTGAGTAGTAGAATAAGTCATTTTGTGTCTGCGGCAAACACATTTGTGCAGATTGATATTGGTTTGAAAACGTTATATAAAACATTTATCTACAGTCCTAAATATTTAACAGTGATTTTCATAGATTGGTTAAACGTCTCTTCCTCTAAGTAGTTCTTTTAGATGGTAGTTCTTTTAGATAAATCATATAATTCATTCTAAGCCTAGAGTGATGGAGAATAAATATCCTGTTAAGTGCATTTCAGTCAGTATTGATGATGGTCGATTTTTGAGTACTGTTCCTCTTTGCTACTGCAGCTACAGTGTTTTCAGTGAGACATTTCACTTTGCCACATTTGCTTTATGTGTAGTTGAGCAAGCTTGAAGTTTGAGTATGACATACTTTTACAGTTTTAATAAATAGAATTACAAAAGAATATATGAAACCTCCCCATTTCTGCATCAGTTTTAATACAGGCCTGTCGATGTTTTCTTCTCTTACCTGGAATACCTGCTCACAGGTACTTTGATTTTTCTGCTTTTGTCTCTCAGCTGACAGCCCTTCAGTTTTAAAAGCACGCTGAATAGTAGCTAAAGTTAGATAAATATCTCCACTTCATAAAACTTGGAGCACAAAAGAGCCACCGTCATATGTTTGGGGAGGGAGACAGAAGACTCAGTGTCTCTCTCTCTTTCTCTCTGTGTCTAGTTTTAGTGGCTGCTCTGGGGCTGGTGTTTTGTTCTGGTTCATTTTCATACCGCCGCTCCTGATAGCGTGATAAACGTCAACCATTTGCACGCATACAGGCAGGGCAGTCTTTAAAGTCTGCACCGCAATGACTGCAGTTAGCTAATTAGCCTAATAGACTCAGCTACTGGATCGATGGCTCCAGTATGAGCTGCGGCTTGATCAGTGCAGACCTTTATTGGCAGGAGGCTGGTGGTCTTGAAGGTTTATGCAAGCGTGTCAGAGCCTGTTGTCTGGACCTGCTCCCTCCTGCCAGACTGCCCGATGGTTTGTGCAGCATGTTTGGAGAATTTGGAGTATTTACATCAGCTTTCTTGGCTTCAACAGGCGAGCCATCTGGGCCTGCCGCGTTTCCATCGTTGAGAAGAATAATGGCCTTTTTGATGTCCTCTGCAGGGTTTATTCCAATCAAGAGCCTGACCAGATTTTTGTTTTGTTACGTGCTCTTCATGCATTCATTTAGTGTCATATGCAGTCCAGAGCACGCAGATGCTGTCAGAGGATCGTTGATTGAAATCACACGGTTATAGCTGCGGCTGCTGCAGCTGATAGTTATTGTCATTATTGATTCATCTTCATTTTCTTTACTAATCATTTGATCTTTAAAACATTCTTCCTCCAGATTCAGTCAACTTAATTTAGACCCTAATTGTGGTAATTTGAGATTAGCATGTTGTGCATTTTGTAATATTCCTTCAGAAAATGTTTTTACTTTCAACATATTCTTTTCACATTATAATACTTTTTCTTTTATCAATATGGAAAATTTTAATAATCTAGTGTGTAATCAATGAACCATACTTTCTTTCTTTTTCTTTTGAATGTATCTATTTTAATATTCTGCTTAATTTTCCCCTGCGTGTTTGCCAGTGCAGCAGTAATTTTCAGTCCGTCACACACCCTGCACCCCTCATGTGAATGCACTCAAATGTGATATTGATATTTGAAGCTGAGGGAAAAAGGTGACCTGAATCTTTTACTTGGTGAGAGAATAAAAGGGGCTAACTGACAGTACTGAATTTTCATCATGTAAGCAGTGTGAAGCTTACTTTTTGTTTTCACAACAGGAGGCTCCTAACTAATCGGATGAGAGACAATGGAGGCAAAGCTGCTTTCTCTTGCTCTGATGCAGCACTAAAGATGAAATTTTATTCAGAGGCTTTTCTCATTAAAAGCAAAAAAAAAAAAAAAAAAAAATCACAAAAGTGACCATGGAGGCGTTGCAGTCCCTGCGTGTGGAAACATTTCCTCCTGCCCTCAGGACGGGGATCTTATTTTAACCGACAGTCTGGATCTGAACAAAGTGAAGCTCTGTTTGTCGTGATCAGCCTTTAACTCACTTAATGATTAAAGTGAAGATGTACCAAGTTCACGGCAACACTGGTGACCCTGATCCGGATCATCATACTTAATGTGTTGTTGCAGTATTTCTACTATGATCTTTCCTTTGTCCTTCCTTTTCACTCTGATAACTGATAATCAATGAACTGATAGAAAATTCAATAATATTATAATTTTTAAATAATTTTATAATATAATAGCTTATTATAAATTATTTTCATCTGAGAAAACCAGCAATTTAGGACACTTTTCTACAGTGCAGCTCTTGGAAATTGAAAATATTTTGTGTCATTTCGTAGACTAAATCATTAATCGATTAATTGTTATTTGATTAATTGAACAAAAATAACCAATTCAGCCCGAAACCGATACCATCCTCTTCCAATCCAACTGCAATCTGGTTTGATGAACTCAGAACATTATCACAACCACAAGATACTGTACAGGTGTGCTGTATGAAGAACCAACATTTCCTCAAAATGAGATGAGATCAAACAGCGGCCTTGGTCGATGCTCTTATTCTGCTTTTCATGTTCAGTTAACAAGAAGTTCAGAGTTTACAGTTTGACAGAGAGAGCAGGCGATTGTGTAATGGTTATCTTAAATAACAAAGGCCCTGTTCACACAGCTCTGTCGTTAGCTGGGGTCAACGTGTGATGTGTAGTAATTGCACAGGTCGTCTGAGATTTTAATCCTGTGCAAATCTGCTCACTTTGTTATATCTAAAGTAAACATATCCACAGTACCATATGCCAGAAAACATGTCTGATTATATTATTATTGCTTCACTTTCAAGCTTTTTCCCCATGTTCAGTTCTAATGAGAGCTGCAGTGGAACTTCTGAAGACTCCTGTACAGTGTGATTCCCTCCTTGTCTCCAGTATCCAACACAGCAGTATAGATCTGTGGACACTTTTAGTATAGTTTGTTGTGGTGTGTGTGTAGGACTGTCTAGCCAGAGTGTGACCGGGACATTGGCCCTCTCTGACATGGACTCGGACGGGTAATCTGTGAGATCAGCAAAATGTAATCTTCTTTAGTCAACGACCCGCACAGCATTATTTGTGCGGCTGAGTAAGAGTGTGTGTGTGAGAGAGTGTGTGTGTGTGTGTGTGTGTGCAGTGGCCACAGTTCAATAGAAATCCCTCTCTATATTGTAATTGTGAAACACTAATTCCAAGCTATTGAACATTACTGTAAGTCATTACCTCCAGTTATGACACAATGGTGATTATGGATTTAATTAAAAGTGCTTTTATTCATGTCCAAGAGGTCCAACAAATCTGGTCCGGTCTTGTTGACTATAGGGGGTCTGGGTGAGGCTCCTTGGAACCTGGAACTCTTCCTGTTAGCTTGCAGATCAGGGGTGACGTCTGCAGTTGGACTGATTTTCTCTGAACTGAGCGTGACGGGGAAGTGTAGTCTAAAACACAAAAGATGGAGATGATAAAAAATCTGCACATGGCATTAAAAACAGAGCTGACTAATTTTGCTTACAGGAATTGTGCCCACTCTCAGATTGAAGCATGTTGTCTCCCTCTGATGTTTCTCTCTTCGTCCTTCTGCGACTCATAGACTTGTGATAATTAAAGTCAGCACGACTGTCGTCTTTGAACGTGATTAAAGGATGAAGTTTTGTGCTGCTTTCCTCCTGTTTTAAATCATTTAAATATGAGTATGTTTGAGTTTTTTGGACTGATGGTCAGAAAACAAGTCATTTCAAGATTGTGCCTTTTTGAACTCAATGCAAAAGCAATCGATGGAAAAAATAACAAACAGGTTAATAAATACAGATGCCTGGAAAGACTAGAGTCAAGGCTGAGTCTCAGATGAAACAACCCTGCTGTGGTTTTAATTAGAAGACAGATTTTAGCTTGTTTAAAGTGTGAGAGACGAGCTGTACCGTCATTTGACTGTATCAAAAAACAACAACATCATTAACTGTTATAATGAGTTAAACATTTTGTGCTTCAGTCGTAGGGAGATTATTTTATCTGAAAGGAAAAAGCTTGTGGAAGTGCTCACTTGTCAGGATCGGTTTTGCTTCACGACACCGTGGAGAAGAATGTGTGGCGCTAATTAAAATCTTGCTCGTGATGCTGTTCAGTCAAGGCTCATTATGAAACCCCCCTGTACAACTCCAGCGCAATTGGTTTATATGGGAATTAGCATTGTAATCCTGGTCTTTGTGAACAGGAGGAGAATAAGGAAGAAGACCTCCATCGTGGTTGTTCCTGATTATTCTGAAACCTCTGGAAAGGACTAATGATTCTTATGTTGTGTCGTAGTTATAAATGTTGTCAGAGCTGAAATTTCTGCCTCCTTTTGTTAGCTTGCTGCTACAGAAACATCTGCATCATTTGACCCTGGAACCACATCATGTGTGCTGACTTAACGTGCTGCACAATTATGCACCAGCCAGGCTGCTCCTTTGGTAAACAACAGCGCCGAGCAGCAGAAACAAAGTTCAAGTCGACTGTGCCGATTCACGCCGAGCCTCTCACCATCTTTAAAAGATTTTACACTGATGAATATTTTCTCCTTTTTTAACAGAGGTGAGCCATGGCTGAACCGAACCCCTCCCGCCCCCAAAGGAAGATGTCCACCGCTGGGGAGAGTGTGTACAAGGTTCTAGGTCTGGAGAAAGGAGCGTCGGCCGAGGACATCAAGAAAGCCTACAGGTGAGTGAATCTGAAGTCCTTCCTCCAATTATGCCGTCTCAACTGTCTCTTCAGGGAGGATTAGTTTCTCCCGAGCAGGCAGGCTGACCACACTGTAATTATTACTTGAGGTATTTCTTAAATCCTTGGCTTTAATTTGCGTAATCCTGTTCCTGATTGTGTTGGCACATTCCCCCTCATAACGTGGTCAGATTACTCAACGCAGACATTCCTCCACCAGCCATGTTGCTAAAGAGCAGATCTCTGTGCAAGGCGTCACGTTGATTGAGGAACTAGGGATTGTTTTCATTACTTAGTCGTACTACAAAATAAGAAGCATGTTTCTTCAGAGGATTTAGTTTTTGACATATGTTGTGGTTATGGCTGAGACTGGCATCAGCAAAGAGAAGAAGAAAAGAGTTGACAGAAGTTGTCAGAGTCCAAGCTGACACGTTCTGTCCAGTCTGAAACCTAATGGCAGAATATGAGACGGAGGAGAGGAGAAGACTTTATATCTGAGAAGCTGGAAACAACAGATGGTTGAGTTTTTACCTGATAAAAGACTAAAGTTATCAAGTCATTCTTCATTAATCAAAATCAAGTGTTATTTTTATTATTGATGAATCTGGTTATTTCCAGTTAAAGTGATCAATTGTTGACCAATCAAACTTTCCCAAAACTCAAAGTGATGTCATCAAATTGCTCAATTTGTTTAACTAACTGTCCAAAACTTCCTGATTGCATCACATAAGACGGAATTTTTTTTTTTTTTTTTTTTTACAAATGATTCATTATTAAAATAGTTGCTTCATTTTCTTTTTTAAACTCAAATCCTCTCTGTAATAGACAGTAAAAGTGACTTCGATCTACCTGATCCCTTCTCCCTGAAGCTTTTTCTACATGTCCCTCTGCTCCTCTTGCATTGTCTGATTTCCTGTGTGCTCCTCTCTCCTGTCAGGAAACTAGCATTGAAATACCACCCAGATAAGAACCCAGACAACCCCGAGGCAGCGGAGAAGTTTAAGGAGATTAACAACGCCAACTCTATTTTAAATGATGAGACCAAGAGGAAGATCTATGATGAGTATGGCTCCATGGGCCTTTACGTGTCCGAACAGTTCGGGGAGGAGAGCGTCAAATATTACTTCCTCATGTCCAAGTGGTGGTTTAAGGTTGGTGCTTTGCTTTGATTTCAGTCTGTGTGGATTTTAAAGTTGACAGTTGTCCTCCTGAACTTCACTCGTCCAGCCAAGAACTTTCAACTTTATTACTGTTATAAATTAGGATTTTAAACTACCTTCCTTTTTTCTATCTAGTTCTCACTAATCATGAGTCCTAAATATGACAGATTGGATCCCTCTGTTTTCTGTTGACTCGATGTCATTTCAGAACTGGTTCTGTTTGTCCTGTTTGTTCCTGCAGGGCCTGGTTCTGTGCTGCACGTTGTTCTCCTGCTGCTGCTGTTGCTGCTGCTGCTGTTTCTGCTGTGGGAAATGTAAACCACCCGACGATGATGAAAACTACCAGTATGTGGACCCCGAAGACCTGGAGGCTCAGATCAGAGCAGAGCAGGACGGAGGTGAGAGGCCGTTCCACATCGTCCTGCTTTAGACTTGGTTCACACTATTATTGTTTTTTTTTTAATATGTCTGATCACATTTGTACATTTAACATATTTCTTTTACAGGTTAAATAATGTTATATCAATACAATATTTTTTTTCTGTATTATTAAACTGTAAACTTCATTTTATGTGAACTAATGAGCTCAGTTAATTTTTAATCATGTTCTTCTTTGACAAAATCACTTTCAGTAAATGTTTGCAGGAACTGTTTCTCCACTTCAAAGATGGTCACTGCTGAAGATCAGGCAGTTCAGATATTAACCAGAGGCGTTAGAGTATGCAGTGTGTACAGAACATGAAGTTAAACATTTCAGTCCTGTCGGTCCTCGATGTTCCTATAGCTCAGGTCAAAAGGGACACGTTGTGCTCCGGGCAGAATTGCTTTAATGTTGGTGTTTCATTACTCAGCTTCCTTCAGGCATTAATGGTTCTACAGTGAGATGCAGGAGAGTTTCAGATCGGCCTGTTGGTGTTGCTCTTGTGTTTCCACTGTGTTTGTTTGCTGGAGACTTTAGTGTTTCTTGCAAGAAAAGTACAGATTCTTTTTTTGGACCAGAAGCATTTTGGACTTTTGAAAATAACCTGTTTTAATAACCAGCTTTCTGAGCCTTATCATTTTTAAATGTTTCGTAGCTGATGGCTCACTGTGGTTTTTCACTGTTGAACCTAATGTTATGTATCATCCTGAAACACACCACTGTAGTTCAGCTGCCTTGAGAAATAAATGTCATGTTTGGTATGTACCCTATGGGTAACTC
The DNA here is from genome assembly GCA_037975185.1 of Centropyge bicolor. NCBI lineage: Eukaryota > Metazoa > Chordata > Actinopteri > Pomacanthidae > Centropyge > Centropyge bicolor. Next base: position 34,796 of record JBBMOC010000420.1, read on the forward strand.
CAGGCAGATTATACAGGAGCCCTTTATGAATAAAAATACCAGAATGTAGTTCCTCTCTTGTTGCCAGTGAGGAGCAGACAGCTTTTCCATTTAGTGCACAGTGATAAGGACGAGTCTGAAACGCTGACATGAATGCAAAGCATGAGGACAAACTGCAAGTTGTTTTAAGGTAGAGTGAGCAGCGTGAGATGAAGTTGTTCTTTGTATTCGAACAAGATCATTTTCCTCCTGTCAGAAACGTGCTTCAATCTGAAATATGAGAGCAGTTTCAGCTTCAGTTTCTGTGCCAGTTGCTCCTCGTGCTGACAATTTCAATTTCAGTAAACTGAGTAAGATGCTTTTTATTGATCATGAATTCAACAAGAGTATGATGCTGCAGCCCGAGGCTTCCTGTGTGTTCAGCAGTGAATTGAAGCAGCTCTCACGCCGCGGGGTTCGTGTTTCCATGCTCCAATCCAACAGGTTACACAGTCATCATAGGCCAGCCCACATCTAATGTGGGTCCAGAGAGCCCAGAAGGCCAGAGTAAGCCCATCCCCCTGCCAATGCCAATGCCCATGCCTCCAGCTGAGCCCCAGTCTCCGACCAGTCCGGCAGGGGAGGAAAACCCCGGAGAGACCTTACCAGAGTCAAAATGACTCGTAAGAGACGCCTCATCTCATTTATGTGTCCCGTCGTCCGCTCGTGCGTTTTGTCCTGTATGAGACAGTGTCTTCATCCTTGCTTCCTGCCTGGCTGTACCTAGCTGTGGTTCATCGCTGCTTCTTCGCTCATCCATAACAAACCGCCTGTGCTGTCCAGTTACCACCGTCACACACATTCACTGCAGCACTCATCCTGTCCCTGACGTCGTCTCGTACCTGCATGTTGTTCCATCATGCTTGTTGTCAGTGTTACTGTAAGTCACTGTGCTGTTGTGCTTGAAATGAACAAATAAGCATGGCTGACTTTAAATCTTCTATCACTGTATATGTAGTATTAAATCATGGTGACTGTATAAACCATGGTACAATAATTGTTGTATACTGCCTGAGCTTTGTCACAGGAAAATCTTATCTTTCATCATGTAGAGACAGAAACTGAAGAAGCCATCAAACTATATGTATGGCTTTATATCAGCGTTCTATTCATCAGATACTGTGTTTCCTCAAATGGAAATGCTTCCAGTTTAATACAGATATCTGATATGCAGCCAAACAGTTTATGAGCTTCAACAGTTTGATTTATGTGCTGTTAAATCCTGACCTGCTTTTAGAAGAAATGTTCAGGTTTCACAGTTTTCATTTTTGTTTTATTTCTTGAGGATTAGATTAGGAGAAGTTCAGTTTATTCTTTGCATGAGCTTTGTTTGATGTAGCTGTAACCTTGTTCTCGTCCTCTCCTCCCACAGGTAGATGATGGTGTGGATGAGCCTCAACCAGCTGAAGCAGGTCGGTCAGATAATGTGCATGTTATGTTTTTGTTTGTTCATGTTAAAACATCAAACAGATATAAGAAGGTCTCATCTGACTTTGACCTCCACTTTTCTCCCTCTTCAGCCTTTCGAGCCCCTATTAAGATCCAGCCACATTCGACTGCTGCCAGCGACGCAGAGATCCACCAGCCCGAAGCCACCAGCCAGCCCAGGCCCGCCCCTCAGTCCTGACCCCTCAACCTACCCCCCCCGGACAACACCTGCAAGGTGGGCACTTAAAGGCTCCTGCCCCCTCCATGGAACTCCAGTTGTGGAGGAATATTCATGCAAATTAAACGACTCTCTGGGCTCTGAAAGCACTAAGACCCTCACTGAAAATTCTAGTCCTCTTTCTCCATCCATGTTGCCACATACTTTAGCCGAGCTTGGGCCAGATGTGATCTTGCTAGCAGTTCAGTCATCCAGGGCTGGACTTGACAACACGCCTGGACACCTCAATAATCTGTTCTTGTCATCCCATTACAACCTGTAAGGATGTGACACTGGGCAGGAAGATGCCAAAAACTGGGTGATAGAAGGGCAAGGTGGTCCTCGTTCTTAATCCAGACCAGGACTGGAATTATCTTTTTTTTATTTTCTCCCGGTCCCGACCCTGAAGTCTCCCTCCATTTTCAGACTCCAGTGATCACGAACAGGAGCACTTTTCTACATTTCTCCCCCTTTAACTTGTTTTGGAAAGAAACCAATGAGGGTTTTCCATGAAAGAACTCCAGCATGGATTTGGATTCCACTTGTGACGTGTGCACATCATCATCAGACGCCAGCAGCACGACCACGTCTTGCTTTGACGGTTACATTCAGTTAAATGTTACATCGCCTCCCTCTAACGTTCATCCCTTCAAATAAGCTCTTGATGCCAAGTGTGTTGGTTTGGGGAAAAAAAATTCTGAAGGAGACGGGAGGACAAACTTAAATTGGGATGCTACTACTTTTCACATGAACGCACATTTGCGAAGAAATGTGACGCAGCAGAAGAGACAAATAACGATGTTAAATGTCTGAGCCAAAACCTGAAGATTCGGAGCCTGGATCAGGAGTCGAGTCGAGGCTTCACTCCCCAACGTGCATGCATTTTTTTTTCCAGATGCATGCCCCCCCACACCCCCACTGTACAGCACTGGAATCCAGTACAAACCACCAAACATGGAAGAACTGCCTGAACGAACCTGTCAGACTCAGACTCCACCGTATATACCAACACACACCTGTACCAGCCCGCCTGTCATCGTGTGCCACCCTCTGCTCGAAAATACAACCCCCAGCATAATCTAGTGACTAAAACAGACACTTACCGATGCCATGAAAAAGAAAGCATTTCAGTGCTAAATGGAAAATTACTATTCACGTTTTGTCTGGTTTACATCTCTGCGACTGTTTGGTAGACCAAAGGCAACAGCTCCATGTAGCCTGCCAGCACGTGACCACTCCGGCGGCGGCCGATAGTCCATGAAATGCCATTTGCTCTGTGAGTTGTTTGTGTAATTATGCACTGCAGTCAGGTCTATGCACCTCGTGAAGCGGGTCTGTTACCATCTCATGTGGTTTTTCTGTTCAGGTTGTCAGTCTTTTATCGTACCTCCTCCTTCCAGAACTACAGACAGCACCAACTTTAAAGTTACTTGATCTATAAACTCAGGTCCAGATTCACTAAGACTGCACTGCATGGGGCACCTCACTTACTTTTTCACTGAAGTCACATCATGTTTTGTCAGTTAATTTGTGGCTCCTTGAAACGAGCACTGATCAACTCTCTTTACTGCAAACATCAGGCACTCTTCTTTTAACCTGTTAAGTTAAGCATCTTTTCATTATCTGTCATGAGTTTCCAAGATAGACCCCCCCGCCCCCCCCTCCTGCTCCCTGACTTGATGGTGACAGTGATGTGCCTTCGACTGATGCAGCATTTCAGTGTCGAGTGTGTGTGTGTGTGTGTGTGAGAGCAGTGTTGTAGCTGTCGGTGTCTCGTTGAACACGACACCACCTGTGGATGTAGAGTGGAGATATACACACAGGTACATGACCGTGACTGGTGAAAACTTCATGAGTTCGAATCCCTATCGACTGCTCCTCCCTGTGCAAACCTTCAGTGAATCTGGATCATTAAGTCAGCAAAAAGTTTTATCTATACATTTTTGCTTTATGTCCGATTTTCTTTTCGCTGGGCACATTCTCAAGGTTTTAGATCTCTCACTTTTCATATTGTTGCATTAGAGCATTCGCACATCGAAGCCTGAAGAACTCTCTCAATCTCTTGGTCTTCAGATAAAAATGGCCGTCACAGTTCCCCAGAGCCACAGGTGACGTCTTCAAATGTAAATGAAAGCAGAGATGTGAGCAGCAAATCGTCACATGTGAGAAGCTGCAACCAGAGAATTTTTGCCATTTTTCATAAATGACTCAAAAGATTAATCGATTAACTTTCTGTCCATTGATTAACTGACTAATGGTTGTTCACTTTTATACTCTGACAATAGAGGTTCCTTATTGAGTTACTGCCATGATTTGTTACAGCTGTTGTAGGATTTCAGTTGGTGCAGCACGGGTCTGAATTTGTTATTGATGTGTATGTAGAGTGATGACAGGCCGTGTTACAAGTCTTTCTCTTAACAGATGTTTCCCCCTCAGTTTTAATTAAATAGTTAGCCGCTCTAATTCATCACTGTTTTGCTCCATGTAAAGTCAGACGTCAACCTCAAAAGGAACATACTGTTCATCCTGTCAACAATATCAACATCATGTGAGGAGTTCAGTCATGTTTACTCTTGTTGTTATGATTCAGATTTTCATGATTAATTACATCCTTCACAGGTGCTTTGTCAGATTTAACAGACTTTACTTTCAGGACATGACAATTATTAATCTCAAAAATTAATTTTGGCAAACATTCCTGCCATTTTACATCATCACTCACCTTGTTATTAATCCCTCATCATTGTCTTGCAGTCATCACTTCTGATTTGTTTGTGTCCTCTGACATGTCAGGATGGACCCTGAAACGTTCCCATATCATGCAAACAAAAAGGTTGAAACACCACTAAAGGAAAAGTTACACTACTAGAGAAATATGCTTATTAACCTTCTTTAAGAGAGTTGTCGCTCTGAGAAATAGTCCGGCACATAATCGCCCATAAAACTGCAGCTTTTATTCACGGTTTGTTTTTTGCTGTGATCAATCCAACTAGATAAACCGCGTTAACTAATGAGCTTGATAGGACGGAGCTAGGCTAGCAGTTTGGCCCTGTTTCCAGTCTTTGTGCTAAGCTAAGCTAACCACCTGCTGGCTGTAGCTCCGTCACAGACATGAGAGTGGTTTTGATCTTAAGTCAAAGCAAATGTTTCTCCCAAACTTTAAATCAAAACTTTAGGTTCTTAAAAATGTTTGAAACAAACCTGTAAGATTTTATACTTGAGTCATTTGGAGTCAGTAGCTCGATGTCCTAGTGCCACGTGCTGTCGCTTGTAGGTTCAGTTTAGTAATTTTTAAATGAAATATTCTAACTTTCTGATGGCAGGATGAATTTTAAAGGGTATTCTCGTGTTTCTCCCTCAGTAAATAAAGGCCATAGTGTATGAAGCCCAGGCTTAAAATGCAAAGCAAAGAATACTTAAACTGGTCTCTCAGCTGCTGAATCTGATGAACTGCAATACACTAATGTAGACGGACACGAAGAACCAGCAACCAAACTGTTTCATGATGTGAATTACAAACTGTTCATAAACCAGCTCAGACAAACATCTCCATCGCTTCATATCGCCTCCATCTTTGATTGAGTCCAGGTCTTTCTCAAAAGCCACATTTCAAGCGTCCCATAACATTTCAGGAACAGTTGTTTTTGTCTTTCTTCAGATCCTCTCAAATCAAATCATTGAAGTGTAGAAGCGATGAGGCCGCGGAGCGCTGACAGAAGACATATTTATTATTTTTGTAATTGTTGTAAATAACTCATAAAACGGAAAAAATAACTGACGAAATTCCTTCTTGTTAATGGGTGTTTTATGAATTAATGTCTGTTTAAACAGTGTACATACATTTTTAATTTTTTTATTTGTCACATAGAAGAACCATACTTTGAATTTAATAACACTAAAAACGGTTATTGGTGGGTTGTTGGTCCGCTCGGGTTCTAAACGATGAACGCAGACTCTGTAAAAGTCATTTGTGTGTCAACTTTAAAACACTGGCTCCAATGCTAACCTGTTAGCATGGAGCTAAAATTCTTCCAAGGACAGATGGATGATCTTGTCTCTGTGTTCACATTATACTCATCTGACCAGTGGGACAATCTGCCAAAATTGCTGTATAGAGTGACGAGATAATATCAAATTGAAGGTAAGAATAAAACAGCATGACGAGGACATTTCATCAGTGTAGATGAAGTTGTTTTGGGGGGATGTGTCACTGACTTGTGGTTCCTTGTGGACGATCTGTAAATGAGTTATTAAATTCAACCAAATAAAAAAGGGGGATTTTATAACTTCCTGTCTGTTAGTTTGTCTTGTATTTGCCTTCTATTAACAGCTGCATTTCCTTTCAAATATTAAACGATAAGGTCGATGTTATTCTGTACTTTTATTGTTGTTAAAAAATGTTTTATCAAAAGCAATAGTGAATTTGTTGGGGACTATTTTCAGCTGCGGATTAATACACATTTGGCTCTTTAGTACAGAAGGACGTTGTTATGAGTGTTGACTTAAATAGACTTTAATGGAGCTTTGGAATCACAGATCATTTGTTACAAACATTTATTGTTGACAAGAAAAATCTCAAATATCACCCAGAGCAACTACTTTGTAAGTTTTCGTGGCCGTGATACCAAACAATGATCCGCTATGTGTTGGTATGTTTAGCTCGCCCTGCAGCGGCCCTCCCCTCCCGGGCATATAAATAGCCCGATAATCCCATTAATAGCTTAGTCTACTTAGCCGACTCCATTCTGTTGATTAGCAAATAGCTGGTGTGTTTGGTCCCGAGGAGCTGACCTCACCGCTTCATCTGCTCCATGATCAGGGAGCTGCCAAAGGTCAGAGGGCAGCGGCAGTGGGTGTCACTGGGCCAATGGATGCGATTCAGGCCATATATTCACATAGAGTCTGGTTGAGTCTGATAGGATGGATTCAGATTAATTGCATGTTAATTCTGTAATTGCTCACTGATTTACGACACTGTCATTTATATTTGTTACTTGTTTTAATGAGATTATGTTTCATTACAGATGTTTATTTCTCAGTTGCCACGACAACTGACTAGTGATGATTTTTTATTGCATGTCTAAGTGTTGGCATTGAACATATGACACATATGCCTCACAGACATTGAGTAAATATAATCATCCTCCCCATTAGAAATGAAAAAGATGCCCGGAGATGAAAACAGCAGCACAACCTCGGTCAGCGTTTCCACATCAGGCTCTGGTTACTAACAGGGTCTCTGTCTCAATGTTTTATTTCCACACTGCTTCTTCTGTCCCAGTGGGTTTTATATACTAAAAAAAGAGACGTATAGATTTCATGAATGAAGCCCTGATCTCTATTAATACGTTTAGATGGATTTGGAAGTGGATACTTTAAGAGTCAGGTTGTAGAAGGAGGAAGCACAAAAATATCTACCAGTCCAAAAAAAGGAGAGATTGTTCTGCAGCATAATGTGATTTTCAATGTTCGTCATATATCATGATTTTGATTTCAACCATATTACCCAAACTAATTTACACAAATTCTCCTTAATATGATCAAACAGAAAGTCGTCGCTCTTTGTTGTGTAAATCTTTCTTTGGGAACATTGTGTCTTTTACTCAAAATTAAAACACAGTTTACCTGAACAGACAAGTGATTTTTGACTTTGTTGACCCTTTGAAACAAGCAGCAAACTCTCACTATCAATTTATAAGTGAATACTTGAACCTGAATAATCAGAGAGACTGAAGGATTTGCTGACTACTCAATGTAAAACCAACAGGCTGTGCACTGTTGTGACAAACAGGAGTCAAAGTTGAGAAACAGAGCTGTTTATGCCAAAGTGCTAACGACAGTGGACATGGGGGGCCAGAGGTTGCATTATGCACCAGGGTCCCGTCTTGAGTGTCAGAGCTCATAAAAACAGGATCATGTGACCCCTGAGCACTGTCCTGATCCTGTGCCACGCCCGGGCCGTTCCAGGGGTCCGCCGGAGGAACGCAGTTTAGACAGTAACCCAAGCCAGAACAAACTGAGCAGCTAAAAATATCAGCAGCGACAGTCCGGCCGCTGTGGGACTGAGACTGGGGGGGGGGGCTTTACATGAGGGTTAGACAAGCCGGCAGAGGGTTAGAGAGATGGACAGCTGAGGACAGACGTGTCTCATGAATCCAGACCTGTGTGGATTTTAAAGAAGAAAGATCCAGAAAATCCCCCACTCTGTGTTTCTCTCCTCCTCTGTCTTCTTCGAGGTGATGAACTTTGCTGTCGGCGTGAAGCCCACGTCAGCAGGCAGCTCGGGGCCCGGCGCCGCCACAGGAGCCACCATGGAGAACCTGGAGAAGCAGCTGATCTGCCCCGTGTGTCTGGAGCTCTTCTCCAAGCCCGTGGTCATCCTGCCCTGCCAGCACAACCTCTGCCGCAAGTGTGCCAGTGACATCTTCCAGGTCAGGCTCTTCCTTTCACTGTTCCCATGACGACGAGGCATTATTTGGAACAAGCTGAATTTCACATGAAAAGAACAGTTCAGAAAATGTCAATCCAAGCTGAATAAACAGAGTGGATTTCAACAGGAACCTTGTTTCACTGATCAACTTGTCTCCAGAAACTTCTCAATCCTGCCACGTAGTCCATTCCCACACTGCAGACATCAACCTGATGACTCTGTCAAAATCTGGCCAAAAACACACCACAACACATAATATTGTTTTCTGTATTTGTATATGTTTCTTGTAAGACTGAAAACAAATTTCCCTCCTGACACAATAAAGACCATTGATTTAGCTTCAGTTTGAAACTAAGGTGATTTAAATTCTCACTTTTTAAGCAGCATGAGATTTGTAGTGTTTCATCATAATTGTATTGGTTTTCAACATCAGCAGGTTCACACCAAAGAGAAGGGACCACATGTCACAAAATGTCACCTCATGCTGGGATGAGTCTACAACATATCAGCAGCTGTGAATGAATTGAATGATGTTGGAGCTGTGAGGTGGAACAGTAAAGTGAAGAAAGACCAACATGTGGTCTGAGTCACAGAAGGAACCTGTGACTCTGTGACCATCTCAAAAGACAGAGATCCCATCTGCTGTTACAAGCCTGAGTCAGTTCATCCTCTCTCTCTTCCTCCAGTCAGCCAACCCTCTGGGTCAGACCCGCAGCTCCTCCAGCATGACGGTCAGCGGCAGTCGCTTTCGCTGTCCGTCCTGTCGCCATGAGGTGGTGCTGGACCGTCATGGAGTCTACGGCCTGCAGAGGAACCTGCTGGTGGAGAACATCATAGACCTGTACAGACAGCAGGAGTCCTCCAGGTCAGTGTGTGTGCATGTTGTGTTTATAAGCACCATATTAATATTTAATTCATCATTTATAACACTAATGTAAGATATAGAAATAAGGACATTTTTAAGTTTTAATTTTAAAAAAATCACTGGATCTGATGATCATTTAAAATCAGATTTAACAATTCTTTTTATTATTATTATTATTATTATTATTATTATTATTATATTTTCTTTTTCCCTGTTGCTGTCAGAAATGACGTCACATCTTCCAAACAGATTGAGCCAGTGAAAGTCTTTATATAGACTCTGAGGTGAGACTGTTGTTGTAATGTGAGCAGCTACCAACAGAGGGCAGTGTTGTTCTCCAGTACTGTCTCACTTCCACAGTGACGCAGAGTCAAGAGGAGGCAGAGTTCAACATTTTGAGGCTGATGAAAAAGAAATCACAGCCGTCATTATTTTTTACTTTGAAAGGATAAAATGACACCCATGAGTAATTTTTCTGAGACTTAATTAGTGGTTATTTATTGTAAAAAAAACCCCACAAGACCCCAAAAAACTAAAGCTGCAACAAATTAAGTCACGACAGACAAACCAGTTTTGTACATTTCTACATGTGTACCCTCTTGATTTTTCATATTTGCATTAGATTCACTGATTGTTGACTGCAAATTATCAACATAATGAGTGTGAATGGAACAGATACTAGAAAGGAGAGCACTGTCAAAAAATATGAAATTTATAATAAATGAGTTCATATGTATAATTCAAAAGTGTAAAAACTTCAGTGATGATGTGTTGATGTTTTCACTGGGGTCAAATGCAGAGACAAAAAAAAAGTAGTGGTGTTTTGTTGTGAGTGCAGAGATTCAGGACGGCTGCACTTCTACATGCTTTGTTTTTCTTAATTAATAACTTTAACAAAGCATCTCAGACAATGAAATTCAGGCCAGCGACACAGGATTTAGTCATAGCTTTGGTTACTATGGTTACTGTCAATCAGCTAACTAATGTGTCAAAATACAGGTTGTTGTCTGAAGTCTATCGATGCTTTTTACAGAGATCAAGTTGTTCTGAGCAGAAGTCTCTTCAGTTCATCTGCTGCACACCTACTACAACTCAACAGTGATATTTAAGTCGTCCTCAGTTTACATTTGTCACCTTGGCTCCAGAATAGGATCTGGGTGAGTCACTGGTTCGTCAGAGACAGAAGGACAGGACTCCCCTCATTAACTGTGTGGGCTAAAATAGATGGCATTGTTCACAGCCAGGTTCACAAATGTTTTGTAACTTGTGGCGTCTCATCATTTTTTTATGTGTGGAGACAAAAAAAAGTCTCATTACTTAATCATCGTTTCAGTCAGAGACACCTACGTCAGAGTACAAAGGACCATTTATTGCATAAATGTTTGCTTCCGTTTAACAGGCTTTGCTTTTCAGGACGCTCCGTCCCGACCTCCCACATCCACCACGGTGGCTTCCACGTCAGGGGGAGGCAGCCGGGGTGGGACGCAGCTCCTTCCTGCCTGGAGGAGAACTGATGACTGGAATCAAACCACTCAAAGTTTAGATTTAACATGTAGTTAGGATTAAAGTTGGGGCTGTTGTGACTCTTCCATCATCTGCTGACGTCACAACACATCAGCAGCAACAGAAGAAAACTCTGAACCAAACAGCCAGTGTTGCCAGGTCCTGTGGACACTGTGTCACTGCTGCTGGAAGTGTGATTACAATTGGCAAAGTCTTCCATATTAAGCCCATTATAAGTGCATTCAAATGATGGCTGGCAGCAAAGAAAACTGCTTCTTCTATTCTTCAGGATTATCTTGAGCTTCTGGCTGAAACATGTTTGTTTTCAGGGCAGTAAACATGTTTGTCTTTCTCACAGGATATGTTCATGTCTGCACCTTGAGGCTACGACACGTTTCAGTTTGAATTGAGCTCTGAAATCCAAAACAAACTCAACCTTCTGAAACCTACATGATGAAACTTTCACAGTTTAAACTATTACGTGTGCTGTTTGTGTGCTGAGCCTGAAGAAGATGAAGGTTTCGTGATCCACAGATTGATTCATGCTCCTCGTCTCTTCCAGGCTCGTGGACGTGAAGCCGGAGCAGCAGCAGCAGCTCATGTGTGATGAACACGAGGAGGAGAAGATCAACATCTACTGTCTCTCCTGTCAGACGCCGACCTGCTCCATGTGCAAAGTGTTCGGGAAACACAAAGACTGCGACGTGGCGCCGCTCAGCAGCGTCTACGTGAGACAGAAGGTAAAGAGTCGACGTCATCAGTTCACTTCATATCACTGCACATGACTTCACTTCATTTTACTTCACTCTAGTTCACTTCACTTCCATCCTCTTCATTTCATCTCAGCTCTACCTAATATCGTTCCCTCTTACATCATGCCACTTCACCTCCCTTCCTTCCACTTCACATCATGTCACTTTACACCTCTCCACTTCAGTTCCTTTTACATCACTCATCTCCAATCCACTTGACTTCACTCTCCACTCCTCTTGACTTTTCCACCATATTTCACTTCACGTTTCTTCACTCATGTGCGTTCCATTTTAATTCATCTAACTCCACATCACTTCATTTAACTTCAGTCTATTTCATTTGTACCCAGATTCACTTCGTGCCATCCGCCCCTCCTTCTACCTTAGATCATGCCACTCCACTTCAACTCACTTTACACAATTTACTTCCAATTAACTCAGCAGCAGTGATGTGATGTGATGCAGCAGCAGTGATGTGATGTGATGCAGCAGCAGTGATGTGATGCAGCAGTGATGTGATGTGATGCAGCAGCAGTGATGTGATGCAGCAGCAGTGATGTGATGCAGCAGCAGTGATGTGATGTGATGCAGCAGCAGTGATGTGATGTGATGCAGCAGCAGTGATGTGATGCAGCAGCAGTGATGTGATGTGATGCAGCAGCAGTGATGTGATGTGATGCAGCAGCAGTGATGTGATGTGATGCAGCAACAGTGATGTGTTGTGATGCAGCAGCAGTGATGTGATGCAGCAGTGATGTGATGCAGCAGTGATGTGATGTGTTGTGATGCAGCAGCAGTGATGTGATGCAGCAGCAGTGATGTGATGCAGCAGTGATGTGATGTGATGCAGCAGCAATGATGTGATGCAGCAGCAGTGTCCCTCATGTTATCGAGCAGTTGGCTTCGTTGACATTTTGCCGCCGCTCTCTCCATCTCTCACTCTGTCTGTGATTCACTCATCCGAAATTTAGATGAGGATGAGCAAAGTGGTTGGTCCTCCATCTCTACAAAGGTTAATCTGAAAAGCAGGAGCCGGTGATTGAACTGGGCCGATCGAGGCCAGAACATCAGTGACACTGAAACTGTGCCGAACTAAAAATGTGCACAAGCTCATGATACTGGAAACAGATGGTGAGTCATGTTGTTGAGCTTCAGGTGGTGACAGGTGTAGTGGAGTTCATTCCTCCAGCGACACAGCACAATCCTGCAGTGTTTAGAGATGTTTTATCTGCTGCTACACAGAAACACATCAGCTTGTTGACGTTATGATTTGTGGATAAAACCAAAATAATATCTGGTCTCATGAGGCTCAAGGAGAAATGCTGCAAAGTTATTCTGACATTTGACCACTTACTTATGGCCAACTCATGTTTCTGTAGCGCCATCTACAGGTGAGTTGAAATGATGTCACATAAGTTTGGCTGCAAATGCTTAAGAGTGATGTGGTGAAAAGCAACTGATGTTAAATATTGTCTGACTTAATTTGTTTGGTCTCTTAACCGTTTATGTTAAACCACAAATTTATATAAAACAGTCATACATTTTTCGTTGGAGAACTTCCTCTGTGTCATGTTAGTGTTGCAGAGATAGAGATGTTTTATTATTGTTAGTCAGTGGATCCGTGCACTTGGGAATTTTAACCACCACATGAGCAATGTTTGTAGAGGGAGAAAATAAAAGCAATTATAATATTGATCTTTAATAGAAATTAGTTGTCAAGAAATAAACCATGAACATGAAATAACAGATCTTATGAACTGTTCAGAGTTTGTTTCTGTTTTTATTTCTTCATCGAACACAGAGTTTGAAGCGGACTCATTGTTTTTTCTTGGACCTTCATTAAAGCTATAAATCAAATCAGACTTCAGTGGAGGATGAAGTACTCACATCTTTTACTCACATGTATGTAGAAGTACTCATACCACAGTGTACAAATACTTACTGTTTGTAAGCTAAGCTGCTAAATGAGCACAGACTTACTTCCTGTATCAAAAGTGAAAGTAAAGTCATCATCACTGTTGATGTGAAGCTTCTGGCTTGAACTGTGAGGACATGATGTGCTGCTGAGTCACGACGTTCTTCCCAGATTTTAAGGAATATTAACTCACTAACTTCCTCAAACTAATGTCAGTGATGCTGTGACTGTTTGCAGACGGAGCTGAGCGACGGCATCGCCAACCTGGTCGCCAGCAACGACCACATCCAGGCCGTCATCTCTCAGATGGAGGAGATCTGCCGCATCACGGAGGTCACACACACACACACACACACACACACACACACACACACACACACAATCATTTAACTCCTGTCATGAACAACAAGAATACACAAGTTTGATATGATGTCTAAATCCAGATGTCCTAAATCAAGTCACCTTGTTGTGTACAATTGTCTTGATGTATTTGTCTACATGTGAGAGGTTTCCAGAGCAAAACTAAAGTTCTGCAGGTTAGTGAGTCATTGTTTGTTGTCAGTGTTCTGACTGTGCTGAGCTGTGAACGTTCTGTGCGACCTCAGGAGAACGGGAAGCGACAGAGGGAACAGCTGGCCGCCCACTTCCACGGCCTGGTGTCCGTCCTGGAGGAGCGGAAGCAGGAGCTGGTCGGGCTCATCACCAAACAGCAGGACGACAAACTCAGACGGGTTCGCTCTCTCATCCGGCGGCACGGCGACGAGCTGGAGGCGGCGGCGACGCTGGTGGAGTCGGCCATTCAGTCGATGGAAGAGCCGCACATGTCTCTGTTTATACAGGTGGGCAACAGTTCATCAGCTGGGGATGCTGGGGTTAGACAGTGCTCTGGGACAGTGACCCAACTGATCTGAAAACAGGAAAATCATCCAAGACTTAGAATCTTTAATTATGAAAAATAGACCAAAAAATTCAGGATTTTCACAGATTTTGAGAGCTCTTATTTAAACCATTAACTGCACTTACAGACTCTCTTGGACAAACTACGGCCTAAAATGAACAAAAATACAGACAACTTATCAGCTGAATTCATAAAAAAAAAAATAATTCAAAAATATGGAAGGAAGGAACATCAGGTATATAAAAACATAGATATACATATACTTCATATTTTTTTCACCTGGCCGGTCACCCACTGCTGATGCAAAAAAAAAAAAAATTAAATTAAAACTATAATACATAAAATAAACAGTAATAATAAAGACAATTATAAATTAAAATTAAAAAATACAAAATTCAAATAAAACAGTTCGGAGAACTTGACATCAAACATTTAATGCTCCAAACAAGATGCAAAATACACTGATATTTGAAGCGATTTGCAGGAGACAGTGATTTTCAACTCTGTTCTCTCTCAGAGAAAAAGACCGTATTTTATGATCATTTCCTGAATTCTTGAATATTTTTTAGAAGCACGTGCAAATATTATATTATAATATTAAATGCAAATATTCAGATAGAAATAAACTTAATTATTAAACATATGTTTTGTGTAGCAGAAATCAGTTTATCTGCTTTTCCACCCAGAGAATAATCACTGCTCAGATTCATCCTCCAGCCTGAACATTATAGGCCTCCTAATTCAAATCAACTGTATGATCAGCAGTTTGTTCTTTATTCAAACAAACTCATCTCACAGTTCAGCTGCTCCTCCGACCCTTCGATGTTTCCCAGCTGGTCCCAGGGTGAGGAGGGAGCAGCGAGCCCTGCGGGACGCCTCCCTGTCTCTGCTCCCACAATCCCCTCTGAGGACACACACATCTCTGCTCCTGCATAACTTAACACACACACACACACACACAAACACATGATTAATTCATGCAGCTGCAGAGATAATGAGGAGCAGGTCGGTCTCTCCTGTTCACTGTATCGACCGACCAATTGATCACATGAACAAACATATGTTTAATGGAGAAAACACACAGGTGTTTCAAATCTCTTCCAAATCTCATGTCTATAACAGCAGGCTCATTTTAACCTGAAGGGTCAAACTGAACACACCTTATTAAACAGTTTGACGTCATTTGAGTGAAACGTGACCAAAGTTAAAAAGTGAGTTAAACCTGACAGCTGACAGTTAAATGGTCCAACCTCAGTCGTCCCTGAAAAGACGAGCAGGTTGTTACTAAATCCAGCTTCCTGCCTGCTGATGATGCCTCTGCGTCACTCAGCTTCCTGTGTGTGTGTGTGTGTGTGT
>JBBMOC010000421.1:0-20625 GCA_037975185.1 Centropyge bicolor
GGAGAAGGATAATAAATAATCAAATAGTTCATTGATCCTCATGGAGAAATTCTCTCAGCCACACAGGGTCAGCTAAAGAGCAGCGACCCTGGAATCCTGCTGCTTTGTCAAAACGCAGAGTGGAAAGATGTAAAGATGAGAAAAACACACAACAGAATTTTGAGAAAAGCCTATTAAAAGCATGCTGAAACATCAATCCCTCCATCGCAGTTCTTTCACACTTTTTTCTATTTAAAATCCATAACACGCTCTAATTTTAATTACCATCATTAATCAGACTCCAGTGGAACACTTTTTGCTCAACAGACTGTCCCAGGTCTTTTTCTGGCTTGCTACATTTATACTGATCATGTTTTCTAGTAAATTCCTAAAACCGGGTTAAAAGCACTGAGCTAGATTAGAAAAGTATAATTCCTGCAAAACGCCTGACCACAACAAACACATGACATCACTCCTCTGTGCATCACATACTTGACTGACATCTCCCCGACTCTCCTGGCTTTGTTGCAGCTGCTAAGATGGGACAACTCACAGCAATACTTTTAACAACATGGAGATGACCTCGGCAAAGCTTCAGCCTCAAATGTCAACCTGAAAACAAATCTCATCAGGCAGAATGACTGAAATCACCAGTGTGGGTGTGCAGGGCCTTCACACTGCTTTTTACAGAACTGTTCGAACACAGTCGTCAGCTTGATTTGCTTCAATTCACACACACATCGGTCAACAGAGAATCGATGCCGTATATCAGGACATTCATACATAGGCTTTCAAAATGTCCTTCAGCAAAATGCTAAATGCTCTATTGCTAAATAATTCAAAGTAGGAATGCAGCGAGCTGATACATCTCATGACAAGATGAGCCAGATGTAACTGGTCCACATGAAACACTTCTCAGTGTCTCTCTGTGAAACTAACAATGCAGCTTTATAACAATACAAGCAAAACATTCACAAGGCTAAAAGGAAGAACATCTCTACTTACAGCTCAGAAATTACACTCCTCAAACACAGAAGAATGAATCAGCTCCACCGAGGTGCATGGATTTTAGGTGTTGGATTCGATCGTAGGAGAGAAAAGCTTCAGTAAGGTTCCTCACTACTTTTAAAAGCATCACTGAAATGGCCAATCCAATAAAAACAACACTGCAACATGGCAGCTGTTTGTTCAGAGACAATGTTAATTTCATGACCTACATGTGCACTGTTGTTCAAATGGCTTACACACTATGTTTCTATCCCCCAAGATGGAGGGTGGGGTGTCCACGCTCGTGCTTCCCAGGCTGATTACAGATTGTGGCTTTCACTGAGGGGAGGAAGTGAAAGCTCTCTATCTTCCCAATGTCAACAACAACACATCCATCGTGCTATAGATGATGATGACACAAGGGACGAACAGAGTGACCAAACACTAAGAGGATTTGACCCATCCCATTGCACTCACAGAGCTCCATTTACACTCTTCCTGATGGGATAAATGTCACAACCACAACAACAACAAGACATCCGGGCAATCAAACACCCAGTTCACAGAGTCATCTCAGTGCATGAGCTTCGTCAGATGGGACAGAAACACCACTGGATCTAAGAGTAACTTGGACTTGAGACGGAATCTGTTAAAGCTCAAAATAATTTCCAAAAACATTTCAAATTTGAACCTGATGAAGATCAAGATATTGCTGGTTTATTTATTGTTTTGAAATCATGTGTCCTCCGTTCATCACTTAAAATGACTTGCACCTATAACTTGCATTAAATGCATTAATGGCAATAAAAGTACATAACAAATACACCCTGGCTCCTTACAAGCGACATGCAAACACCTAGTCATTTAACAGGTGTGTTGTTCGGTTGCACCATCGACATCCAACACAACAACAGAAACAAAGTGGAGCGAGAAAATCAGTGCAGATGACGAGGACATTGTAATAAAAAGGGACACACACAGCACAGTGCTAAAACCAAGGGTGGCAGCAGTGTGGCAGGTTTTTGTTTCAGGGTGAACATAGTTAAAGTTACTTCACTTAACAACTGGACTTGGCTCAATCAATTAGAAAAGCACAATCACAACAAATAGACTTACTTCTGTAATTTCACAATAAAAGCAATTTCTTAATCATGAAACTAAAACGTTGAAAGAAAAAAATGTCAAAATTCAAATCACAGTGGTTAAATTCAAAATAACATGGTTATCTGCTTTTTTTCTGGTCTTTATTAAAAATGTGTCATTAAAATTGATCAATAATCATCTATATTGACTGAAATGAAACATTTCATCCTGAGAAACTTTTCAGCATTATCGCCCAGCCCATGATGTGCCCATCCTTCCCCTTGTTCTTATTGCTCTCAGTCTGACTCATCAAATATGTGATTGGTTTCCAACTATTCACAGCAGCCAAGCTCCATCAAAGAACTCGAGCAGATGCTTAAAGGAAGGATCATAACATCATTACCTCACTTTTATTACAATTACCACGTCACTGAAGATGACACTGCCAGTCAGGTTAGTCAACACAGTCTGCCTTTAGACTGGCCATCAGTTTTGACAGCTAAGATCAGATAGAATAAAATCAGTAAGGCCATTCATAAGTGTGTTACATTATTCAAACCACCAACAAATAAAGTTAAGGTGGCAGTGCTGCAGTGGATCATGAGGTGGAACCAGCACTTGTTCTGCAGTGGCTGACCATCACTGACTGACTTGGATCGAGACCTTAGCAAGCAGGGCAGGCTTTGCTCCAGTCTCTAATCCATTTTTCCTGGGAGACACTTAAATCCATTATGCAGCGTGCCCATATTCAGCACCCCCTGATATAACACCGACACCCGGGGAAACAAGTTTGCAAAGGCTTCTCCTGCACTGACTCGGTCACAGTCAACAGCAGCTGCGCACCTCTCATCAGCAGCAAGTCCTTGAGAATAAAGAAGGGGAGCTGCTCCAGTCTGTCAACACACACACAACAAACACACACATGAACAAATGACAGGTGAGCACATCAGCACAGGTGACAGGAAACACTGGGAGCACGGCAGAGACGTGTGATACAGAGGATGAGGACAAGTCGTACCTGCCTTCCTCATCCAGCCCACAGGCTGCATTTCCAGCAGGGACAGGATGTTCACCACGGTCTGAAGACAGCAACAAAGAGGTGGACTGCTCATACTGCAGTGCTCATCTGACACAGCCAGCTAACATGCACACATGAAACATACAGCATGTGTAGGTGTTGGAGTGCATCATCCATCAAACCGTGAGCCTCCAATCTGACCAACACATCAGTCCAACAGAGAGCAGCATCCTGGACACTGGATGTTAGACTCGGTGTCACAACAACGATGTGGCCACATGCAGTGTTGTGTGAAGCCCCTGTGTGTCTGATCCACTGTGTCATGCATAAGTTAAGCGGCGAAGTCACAGATAAGCCGAGCAGGAGAGGAGCTGATCGCCAGTGTTACGCAATATCAACACAGAAAACTGAGGAATGCGACTCACGTCAGTGCACAAAAACAGCCATCAGCGGCAGATGGATGCGAGCTCTGCTGCTCGCTTACACAATGATCATCACAATGATCTGTCAGCCTAATGCTGCCTGTAAACACAATGTCAGGACACAGACGTGCGACAGAGCCTGAGCGAGGCTTGACCAATGTCACCTACCGCCACACTGCCAGCGATTCACACACTGATGTGACTCATGATGTCCCTTCCAGATAACTTCCACAACAGACACCTCCAGAGCCCAGTTTCCCTTCACCTACAGCCACAGTGAACAAAAACAAAAACGAGGGAGTGGCACTGCTTGCTACGATAGTTGCATAAAGCGGATTAGCAAGCTAACCTAGCTAGCTAACGCTTCTTGGATAAAGCGAGCTATTACTGTACCATTATTTACAACAAACCAAAACGCTGACAATTTAGCTCGTTAGCTCTGCTCATCGCACACTGATGTTATTCATTGATATGTTACATTGACATTCAAAACAAACACCCTTTAACAAGGGATCACTGGTGTTGCCCAGGAAAGCAGACTAAAATCTGTCGATGCGACAGACCGTACAAGTTGTGACAGCAACTTTTGGTTAGCTGGCTAGCTCGCAAGCTAACCTGGGCTGAAATCAAGCTCCACTGCAGCATGTAGCGTTGAGAACAAATCTAACGCTAGCGGCAACAATCGTTGGTTAGCAAAAGGCTAAAGTTAGCGACCAACTCACCTGGTCAAGACGAATCCACAGAGGTTGAGAGGTGATGTGTAAGCGGCTGATTAATCCAGTCACCCTGAACACGGCAGAGTGTCGGTGACTGACGCTAAATCACAGACGAGCCGATGCAGTCCAGACAAATCAAAGTGTGAAGTCGCTAGCTAATAAGTTAGCAATGCTAATTCGATAATCTAACCGCACAATTTCCCGAAGCAATACAGAAGCTCACGTTGACTTCGAGTCTAGATAAATTGTCCACTTCAGCAATAACCCTTGTTTTGTCATGTATAACTCAGTGAGCAGCCGCAGGGATGATTTAAATCAACGTGAGTCAAGCTGACCTGGCTAACGGCTGTCAAGCGTTAACTGTCACAGCCAAGTGGCAGGCAGGCTGCTGGCCAACTAGCTTAGCCGCTAACGTCAGGCAGTAGCTAGCAAAGTTTCTCTCCCCGATAGGCAGTTCCCTAAAAATGGCGGCGAGGAGAATCACCTCCCTTTCATCGTGAAGGAATCAGGGAGCAAATAAATCGAAAGCAGAGCGTCGGAGCGATGCGGTGAGCCTGGACCGAGGGGGAGCACACGTGTGGCAGGTCGGGAGAGTCTGGCCGTCCAGCTGCAGCCTGCAGGCTAAATGTTGCCCCCTCCCTGATCTCAGCTTGGTGCTGCTGTGCACCCAGCTACTGCCAGCAGAGGAGTGTGGTCTGGATGGAGAGACTGGGGCACATCATAATGTCAACACACACATGCATTCTGTAACAGGGAATAAGTATTTGTGCATTTCCCTTTTCCCAGTGTGTGTGTGTGTGTGTGTGTGTGTGTGTGTGTGTGTGTGTGTGTGTCTGGCCTTCTGCACTTTCAGTCACTGAGCTCCTAACCTGATTAACAGTTTGAGTCTTAATCTGGCCTCTGCTATAAATAGCCCGTGTTAACTCGCAGACAATGTTAAAAACTGTTATCCCAGAACAATAACACATGTCAAGGTCCAACCAGCGTTTGGCTGCATAGTCACCACAATGTGCAGTTCATCAGTCATGTACAGGTATGATGAGGAGAGTTTTTACATCAGAGCATCATGATTTAATTTGGTAAACAACAATAGTGCAGATTAGAAAATCAAGTGTGGTTGTGTGCTGAACTGTAATTACAGTAGAGTGATGAGATCCTCTGATGGATCTGTCAGTTTATACTCTGACACCTATGAAAGAACCAACACCTTGTAGTCCATGATGCCGAGTGATATAAGGTATTACTTGGTTATATAAGATAAAGTATGGTTCAACAATTAAGTGGAAATGCAGATGCCAATCTCTCCAACAGCTCGAGTCCAGTGATGTACCACAGATGTTCTGCCACTCTTTCATGATGTTATGTTTACATCAGGAAAGCATGCAAGTGACTATTTGTGTATCTGGAGCAGCTGTTCACTTCTATAATCACAGGAACACTTTTCATTAAGATGTTCCGCTTCTGGCAGGAAAAACAACTTATCACGTCAGTGTGAACGTGACACCGTATCGCAAAGGATTATACATGTAGGTGTAATCTGCATGGAGAGAAAAATATGGGATGTGTGCAATGTGCATGGCAGCAAAGAGGTTAAAGATGGGCATTTCCACAACAGGCTGCAGGCTCAGACACCAATCAGCTGGCAGAACGGGGCTCAGCGCTTTCATTGGTCGCTCTGCAGGCCTGTTGTCATGATGATGGGAATCAGGTCCTGCCTGTGTGGTCTGTATCCAGGCACAGAAGTATACTGAAGCAAATGATATGGATGGATGGGCAGAACTTTCTGTTCAGGACACACATACACACACATTTCAATATATACACTAATACAATGCATTTACATGACCCCCCCCTGAGTGTAACTGTGGATGTTTATTCACACTGGAACTGAACATCTTTGTGATGCTGCTGCTTGTTTACAGATGTTTCATCCTGAAGAAGCACAACAACAGCGGCTTGTTATGGTGGAGTTATATCATGTACCAGCGCTGATCTTATGCCACTGGTACTGACGGATTGTGTGGGTCTTTATTAACACTGGGACTTTGAAATCTTATCATTCATCAGCTCTAAGAATAGAACATCAGGACTGAATCAGAGCCATTCAGTCTTCTGAGACGTGTCTAGGTCACAGTGGTCATTACAGTATGGTTCCCTCATGATGGTCTGTTTCATCACAGTATTCTCTGTTTTGAAGCGCTACAGCCAAACTCCACACCGGCTCCTTCAGACTGCTTCCATCACTCACACCTGTGTCATCTCCAACTGCCACACGAGGGCTCACATGTAAACGCTGTGGTAGCTCAGTGATTTAGATAGAACTTTCTGCTGAGAATAGCTGTGTAACATTTATGTCTTATGTCATAATTTGGATTATCTGGGTTTATTATTAATCCATAATCCAAATTTTGTATTTAGTGTGTAAATGTACACAAAAGCATAGGACCATCACACGTCCAGTGAATCTAAAAAGTGAAAGTGGCAGGTTTTGATCTGGCTCTGAATGTTTCTGCTAAAAGTTTTAAGATACACTGAATATGAATATTAACATGTTTTAAGTGCAACAACACTGTAAGTCTTTTTCACAGCAGAAGTTTTAACATGTCACAGAAATACAGGTGTAAATAATAAAAATGAATTATGGCACTGGCTGACCTGAGGATACAGAGACATAGTTAATCAATCAATCGTTAATCAATAGTAATGTCTGCTGTGAAAAAGGCCTATTCTCACAATAATACCACATTTTCATTTGCACATTAACGAGGTAAAAACCAATGACTTCAAAACTTAAAACATTTTTAATGATGGAAGATGAAAAGGTAATTTGTGTTAAACTGATTACAGATTCACTACGTTTGCTCCAACACTAACACAGTGCAGCAGGGCCACTGAACACAGTCCACTGTACTGAACACTACAGCAGCAGCAGGACAGAAGAGCTGAAGAAAGTGTTTCACCTGTCAGACGGTTCACACAAACACAGAAACATCGATGGCTGACGGTCGCTGTATCAGCCCAGCTGAAGGTGCAAGACAAACAGGAAAGGTAGCCACGTCTACGTACAGCATTATTTAAAATCCATATGATCAAACTGTGATGAGTGAATGATGAATTATGTATGATGCAACATACCAAGGACACAGGTGCAGATTACATCTATTTTGAGCATCCAGACACAAGCACTGACATAACTCAGACTCTCCTGAAGCAATGTAGAGCAAGCAGAAAACAAACACTCCCTTTGTGTTAAATGTTTGTTGACAGTGTGTCAGCGAGGTGCTGTTTGAACTCCATAGAAATTTTACAGTAATTCATGGTGGTTTGCCTCATGCATGTTGTTTGGACTGAGTGGAGAGTGGAAGTGGATAAAAGGGGATATGACCTTGAGAAACAGCCACAGTCCGAAGAGGAAAACAGGTAACATGATTAAAAGCATTTTAAGAGGAGGTAAACTGCCGAGGTGGTATAAACTGAAAAGCACAAAAAGACTGATATGAGTGTGAGGAAGAACAGAAAAAAATGAGCTGTGTAATATAATATCTGCAAAGTCAATGTCAAGGACCGACATCCTAACATCACGTCGGTCTGAAGCAAATCTGGGTCAAACACTATCAGCAGAATTTTTGTTCCATGTTATTAGTTATGGATTGATGGAATTTTACTCAAAGAAAAACAAAAACCATAAAGTTTGTCAATGTCAGATCATCTACTTCAATAACCTAAAAAATACACTGTTTGGGGGAGACTTTGCAGGTGCTTATTATCACAGTCTACAAAATGGAGAAATGGCCTCCAAGAGGGAAACAAAACTTTTTACACATGAGCTCAAAAACAAGTAAAAACAACAGGAACATAATTAATAATGAATGTTTGTTGTTGTTGAGTTTTAAAAAACAATTTCTTACAATGTTAGCATCAAGCTGGAGGAACAACCCAAGTGACCAAACAGGCGTCAGGCACTTCCTGGGTTAGCAGGAAGTACCATACCTGCATGAAGGTGTTGAGGTTGCATGAGGGGTCTTGACTCACCTTCACTACAATCAGCCACTCTCCCTGTACTGACACAGACCCTCCAGCTGTGCTTCTTTCCGCCTAGCTTTCCCTCAGCGCCGCTACAGAGGCCACAGCAGTCGAATATGACTGGGCCCTCGGAGAAGTGTGGAAGTGGCCAGTGATGGCCGTCATTACCGCTGTCTTTAATCAATTAAATGACCATTAACACGCTCCCTCTCTCTGCTTTATTCTACCATTAGCCTCACATTGTCATAGCGCTTGCAGAGTACACTCACTAACTAGGAGCAGAGGCTCGAGGCCGGACCAGACAACTTCCAAATCAAATGGCTCCATTTTCACCTCCTCACTCCCGTCTCATCCAGCCGTCCTGAGACTCATTAAGTCTCCCTTGTCTCGCTCTGGAGAAGCTCACTGATCTTAACACATACATACACACGCACACACACACTTCATCACAAGGGGGAAAAAGCTCATTGAAACCACCCTGCTCTCACTACATTTGCTTGTTTTCCATAAGAAGTGGTTCTTCGCTCTCGCTGTCACTCCCTCTCCCCTGCTCCCTCCTCTCCTTCCTCCTCTGCTTAAGTGTGTCTTCTCTCCGTGGCTGAGTGACAAGCAGGCTTCAGCAGTTGGGTTCCTCTGATTCCAGCTCGGCCTGGTTCAGCCCACTTTGGCCCAGCTGAGGAAAGCGGGGATGTCTCGGACCGGGACGTTGCGGGTCAAGGCTTTGACGCGCAGGTTACGGTCATCTGTGAGGAGCACCACCTCCCTCTGGAGCCTCACTGTCCCGTCTGCGTGTGTCCGGGGGGAACCAAAGAGCAGTCAGAACTTGTATTTGTATACAAAGTATTTGCATGTGTATGAGGACATACGGCACTGACAGAGTGAGTGACAGTCTATGTGACATACTTCTCTGATCAGGCATGAAATCCTTTGCCTTGTCTTTGCAGTAGTGGAGACAGCAGGACAGAATCACATCATCATTGTTACCCTGAGGAAGAACAGAAAACTAAGTCACTGAAAAATGCTATGAACATTCAATGCAACTAATAATCTTCCATAAGCAGTCAACTATGGATTTCTGTGCTTTTTTTCAAGAGGTGCCAAAATAACAATGAAATACATTTTGAGCCACACTGATTCGGGCTCTCACCTGCTGTCCAGAGGTGTCTTCACTGCGGAAGGCGATGGACTCCAGCTGGTTTCCTCTGCTCGTCAGGGCTCGGAGGTACGGCTCCCTGGCTTCGAATCCTTTCTCTAGGAATGCTACTGCCATGCGGGCCTTCTCCTGCACGGCCCGCATGTGGCTCGCACTGACGTTGTAGTTGCCACGACTGCCTGCGCTGCGCCCTCCTGACCCCATTCCTCCACTAAAGTTGTCCTGGCCTTTAGCCAAGCCATCCAACTCTGTAATCACTGAGAGAGGAAGAGAACAGCCCAGTGAACATACATGAGGATACAAAGATTCTGCCGGACACATGGAGCAGCTTTATCATTCTAAACATGTCACAACATCACAGTTTAACCCCAGTTCATCCCTCTTACTAGAGCACACTCATCGTTTGATTTCTTTCCTCTTTTCTTTGTTTCTTTCCTTCAGTCTTACCGATGAGTGGCACAACTATTATGTATGTTCCACACTGAAGGAGCCTCTTCAGCCCTCCCAGGTGATCAATGAATCCATTGGTATCTGGGACCAAAAACAGAGGCCTCACTTCCAGCTCCAGCTGCCCGCCAGTCTGCAGCACCGCCTGGAAAACACACCAGACACACGGTCACTTGTTTTGAACCCTGCCACAACATGGAATAACACTAAAACACGAGCGTGACCAGAGAGAATTTAGTCATGAGCATTTCAACACTAGCTCATAGGAGATTTCCTAATGAACGGAAGATGTTACTTAAAGCAATTTTTAGAATGATGTTATTTTACTAATTTGAATATTTGTTGGTAGGTACCTGTATTTTATCCCTGCGCTTCTGCTGCTGTGCCAGCTTGTTGGCGAGGGCATGGCGTCGCGCCTTCAGCTGTCTGATGTCGTTCTCACTGTCTCCCACTTCCTCGCCATCCTCCTCTCCATCTGATGCGGACAGAGAGGACTCTGCCTCGACTATGACATCGTCAGCCTGCCGAACAGACACAGACATGGACGGAACACATTTTAAGAAATTTGGCTTTCACTACTTTCAACAGCATCTTTAATTTCAGCATTTACATATGTGTGGGTCAAACTGTGAAACTAATGCGATCAGAGATGAAAAGAAAAACAGAAGAAGTGAAGTGAAGGGGAAAGAATGCAAAAGACAGTCACCTCTTTCTCGGTGAAAGAATCCTGCCTGCTCCTTGTGTCCATCGAGTGGTTGGATGGAGAAGTTGCCACAGAGACGTATTTGCCTCCCTTGAAGGCCAACAAAGGCTCCTCTTGTCCACACAAAGCCTCCAGAAAGTACTTCAGCACCGTGACTCTCTTACAATCTGCTGCGATTGCCTGAGGAAGAAGGATCAAGGTGTATGTGCATGTGAACAAGAGAATCAGGGTTACATGTTAAACCCAGCACTCTGAAGTTAACAGAAGAAAAATCAGCAGAATATTCAGTATTCTGCAGGAGAGGAAGCGTGTACCAGGGCTGTAAAATATAATGAAATACTACTCACCATGTCGGTGTGTCTGTCTGTGTAACAGGGCTCTTGTGGTGCAGCCAGCAGTGGGACAAAGCCAGCGAGCAGTCTGTCCTCCTTCAACTGCAGCACAGTTAACTCCTCGTCTCCTTCCACTTCGTCAGTGTCGACCTTGTACAGCGGCACTTCCTCGTGGTCCACACGTGCCAGCACATTACACAGGTCTGCCAGGCACTGCCAAACATCAGGGCTGCAGCTTGATGAAGAGGAGAAACCACATGTAATGGTGAGTAATGAGTATTTAAAATGACTACTGTCTCGTGTGTGTGGTTTTTGTAAAAGTGCTACTAGAAGCAGCAATAGTAAATAACATATGTAGGAAATAACAATGTGAAATAGCAACTATCTGGTGAACAAAGTATTTATGAGTTTGACATGAGTTGATAGAGACCAAAGACAGAGCTGGAAGAGAGTGAATATTTCACGTGCATTCATCAAGTGGCCAGAAACAGGCTCCAAATGAAATAAGTAACTGTTTGCCAGCAGGTTGCCCAGATCAAAAGGTGATGATATGTAAATGCTGTGTTCAGAACTTGTTTCCACTGTTCCAAAGTGGCCACAAACATGCGTCACTGCAGGTTTGAATACTCACTCTAAACTGCATGGTGGCGGGTTCCACTGGTCTGGGTGTCCCAACATCCAGTCAGACCAGACCTTGATGCTTGGTAGTAGTTCTCTCAGGTCCAAGGGGAAGGCAGAGACCCTCACCATACCCTCCAGCTCCTCCCCTTTACCCTCCTCCTCTCCATCTCCCAAGGGAACTGCTTCTACAAGAGGGAGAGATAAAAGTGTTTAAATCACTTCACAGTAAACAATGAAACAAAACAAATGAAACACCAATATGGTGGAAAACAGGATGCTGTTTTCAGGATGACATAAATGATGTGACGCGGGACTGTACAGTAATTGTCTTTAACTCTTCATCAGATACAAGTGAAAACAATACTAACAAATACTAAATCCTGACTTCAATATCAAAGGGCCAATACACAAACTGAACAACTCCCTCTGTGTACTGTGTGTGTACCTGCAGGAGTATCTCTGAGCAGCTCCGTGCAGCGCTGCACGAGGAGTGCGAACATGCCCAGACCCAGGGCAGTGCTCTGCTCATGTAACACTGAGCGCACGTCTCCTTCTTCACCTGATGAACAGAAATAAGCATTTAAAACAGTACTTTCTAAACAATTTTAGTATATTACCAAGGATGTGTGTACAGCAATTGTGTAAAAAAATAAATACCCACTAATACACCCAGAGTTATCATAGTTTTGTATTTTCCTTTAGTTTTTATGTTGTATTTGATTTTTGTTTTTAATTCACCTTAGTTTCAGTGTGTGGGAGCGTTACCTTTGCTGTGGGCATTGTGTATGGTGAACATGTTGATGGTGATGATCTGCAGCATGTGCGTGCTTCCCAGCAGAGAAGGGCCATGATGCAGCAGCGTTCTGAACTCCTGCAGAACCCGGCTCGCCACCCCAGGAAAGGATTCCATGCTGTATAGGCAAGACACACACATTCACAAAACTGCAGAAAAAAAACAGTCAAAGGCACACAAAAAAATGAAGCTTTCATTCAGTCCATTCAAGAGCTGGAATACATGAGACATCACTCACCCTACTTTAGTGAAGAGCTTTCCATGCGCATGCAGGAAACTCAGAATGAATCTCTTATTTAGCTGGAGAGAAAAAGAAGGCCAAAAGTATTACTAATCTTTGGGCAATAGTTTTATTTAGCTATAAAACCCTTGAGGAAAGCACATGACAAGAAAACACATGTCCTCATCCACTGACACAACACAAGGAGAGGTTTGGAGCTGATGTCACCATTTGAATGCACCTGGGAATTTGAACAACAGAGGTGGGAGGAAATGAACTGAAAGGCTACTGAAGCTGGAGAGAGCAAAGAGGATATTCATACAGATGTCACTATCAACAGGATACACTAACAAACAGTGAATAGAGGCAGAGTGCTTCAGAGAGGCAAAACAGATGTGTTGAAAGTCAAGAAAGTAAATAGCACCAAGCGACTTCCTGCATTTTAGCAGGATATTTAAAGCTCATGATTATGCTCCTTAGAAGCATGTCAGAAAAGTAGTTCCCCAGTCAAACTGTCATCTTTCACTAGAAGAACTCCTGACTGTAACATGTCATATGTGTCTGGCTGGTAGCTGAACCAGCTGATATGGCTGGATGCCACCTGAGCCCCTCCCCTTGGTGGAAGCACAGACCTGGGAGCTGCCAGAGAAAGTAAATCTCTCATCTCTCTGCTGAATCTGTCTCAATGTCACTTAGGAGGCGCTGGCAGAAGTTGTCCAGCAAAAAATATATCTAATGCATCCTGTTCTCTCAAATGCTTCTGTGACAACTGATAGAATATTCAAGCAAGTGGATGGATGGATGCCCAAAAAAACAGTCCAGTTCACTTAATAAATAGATGGTAAGTCATTACAAGAAACAAGTTACACATAGAAGAAAATTAAATTTTTCTTCAAAAGAAATGAGCATAGAGGAAATAATGAATGAGAGGAAAAATGAAAGGAAATAAACTTGATTACAAAGAGGGGAATGAAACTCTCAAACAGCGTGGGAGACATCTGTAGACATTAGTGTCTCAAAGTATTTTGAAAAGAAAAGAAAAATCAAAGGCACCACTGAGCAGTGTCTTCATGTACAGGCATATGACGCATGAGTCTCCGTGTGCGTGTGAATGACAGAGAGGAAAAGAAAGAAAGGGATCTTACATCACTGGCGCTGAGGCTGCCCAGCTCTCCATCCTGTTCAGAGTCTCTGCTGGATTCACTCCCTCCTCTCTGTGAGGACGGGGTCGCTGCTTGTCCGCTGGGGCGAATCCAAATCTCAACACGTGCACCATCTTCCCCTCTTCCTCTTCCTTTCACTGCTGGACCCCTGGAACCTCCTTCATGCTCCTGCCTCCTCCTTCGCTCAAGCTGCTCAGCCTGTAAAATCAGAGTCTGTAAACAGGAAGCACTTGCACTGTGTAAGGTCTCAGTATTATCAACCAGATTATAGTAAACTCGACCAGTTATTCTAAAAAATAATGAATTCAAGAAATAACTGAATTAACACAATAATACAGCTGAGTCTACTCTATATTTTTCTTCATGTTTTTTCTAAATGTTAACGTTTCTATAAAGTTCTGCTCTGTGATTAAATCTGCAAGTGTGTCTTGGGCAGGTAAAAAAGGGAGATGAGGTATGAATCAGAATTGCAGCTGTCATGTAATTTTTCATGCAGCCCAGCTACATCTACAGTTATTTCTAAATAACCTTTGCAACTACACTTCTGTCAAGCCACTTCGAACCAGTAATTAACATCCACATTACTACTATCAAACTGCAGTGGTTCAATGGTTCCAAGGCTCTGACTTCCACTTATTTTCTTTGACTGTGTGCCAATCAAGGCTGTGCACTTATGCTAGAATTGAAGTGGCCTTCAGAAGGGTTTGGTCCAACAGAAAAGAAAACACTAAATCACTTGGCACAAGTTTCTCACCTTCCGCTTCGCTTCCTCAAAGAGACTCATCAGACTTTCCTTCGCAGTCAGGATGGGGTTGGAAGCTGCCAGGCTGCGCATGTAATAATACACAGCATCCAACTTCCGCTTCTGTAAGTGAGCGAGGTGAGAAGAGAGTGAGAGGAGGGAGGTATCCTACAAAAGGACCCACACCAGCTAGACGCAAACAGAGCATCACTCAAAATAGAGCTGTATTTTTCCAATCATCCCTGGGACATGGAGAAATACAACCAGTCACAAAAAAACAGTTACTTAACTCCAATGATCTAATTAGGCTTACACAGAATTTTTCCTCAATAGGCAATTCTTCACTTTCCATCCCTACTTAAGCTTCGAATCACTTACTGTATAGACTGCCAGCAGGGCCAGCTGGTTATATGGTCGTCCATTTTTGGGGGCAATCTGCTGGGCCTTCAGGTACCAGCTGAGGAAAAAAGGAAATGTGTAGTCAGAAAATCTTTGTGGATGATTTGGTCTTTGTTTTCTGCTTCCACCTTAAAATGATCTCATCTAGTCGTTCATATGTAGCAAAGAAGGAACTTTAGCTGGTAGCATCTTAGGAAAAAGATTAAAACATGTGCAGGAACGTTAGAAAATAATCAGGACTAAATGAAAATGTTGTCTGAGAATAATTGAACTTTGGTTGTTGCATGGCAAAAGGGAAAGCTGACCACTTGACTCAGATCAAACTTTTAATGCCAATACACATCCTGTGCTCTTCAATGTGTGGAAGAAACTATTCAGTACTCAGAGAATGTTTCAGCCTACCTGCGAGCCTTGCCGTAGTTCGCCGAGTCACTGGCTTGTTCCCGGTAACGTGCTATATCTCCCTGACAAATCATGCAGCGCTGAGCACTGATGAGTGCATACTTTACCTGAAGGAGACAGAAACACAAGAAAAACATTTCATGATTCGCTCTAACAAAGTTCAGTTAGGACATAATTGACTGATTGGCTGTCTGATCATTGACTAGTTTAATAAATTGAACATGTTGTGTGGCTTCAAAGCTTCAAGTTGTGTTTTTATTGCTGAATTCAAATATATATATGTATACAATGAATTTAAAGATTAATTATTCAATAAATCTTTGAACACACAAACAAACAGAGTAAAAGGAGTATTACTGTACCGTTTTGCGTAACGGCCGGGCCCTAATAGCCATGCCATCCATATAGTCCTCTAATTTAAACTGGTAAACCGTCTGTAGCTTCTGAAGCAGTGCATCAAAGAACAGCGCTCCCTGTAAAACATGGACAACAATCACAACGGATAAATGAAGCCACAGTGAAGAAGAAAATTTGATTTTTAATTGATTTTTCAATTTTCATGCATTTTTCATCTTTAGTGTGTGTATGCACAGATACAAATTATACAGGTTTTCCCTCATAGTCAAAGTCCTATAAAAGAGTGACAAGAATTATGAATGTAATGTGGTCTGCTACCACTCATTTAATAATAGTTTCCCACACATTCCTTACCTCGTCGAGCAGTGTGAGCAGCATGTTCCTGATATGAGGGATGTTGTCATAGGTGGGGTCTTTGAGAAGCTGCCGGAAGTGCTCTATCACCTGGTAAAAGACGTTCTTCCACAAAGCCTGATCCACGTTCTGAGAGTCTGAAAACTCGATGTCTGTGAGGATGACCTGCTCATACAGCCCCAGAAGGTCAGCTCTGGAAAACATAAGTGCATAACATGACAATGAGTTTTAAGTTTATGGGAACATAAAACACAAGCATGTAGAAATATGGCATTAACACACAGCTCTCAACACACCGCTGAATCCTCACCTGAGCTGGGCCATGCGATCCAGTCCATCAGCACTCACTCTGTCCCTGGACAGCAGGTTACTGAGCTGGAGCTCCTGTGCATCTGCAGCCCTCAGCAGCCTCCCCAGCTCTCCTCTGGCTTGTTGCTCCGCCTCTTCGAATGTCAAAGCCCCTCCTGCATTTGATGGGGAATAACCTGCTCCCCTGTAACTCCCACAGAACTGGCCCGCACCAGGGCCTGGGTACATACCGTTAGTGGCTGCCATTTGGTACGGCCCCATATGATAAGGATATGGATAGCGCTGGCTGGTGGCCGTTCCAGGGTTTTGTGGGTTGCCGGTGGGCATGGGGTAGCAGTAGGGGTTGTCAGAGTTTTGGAATTTGTAGTAAGCCATAGCAGCAGCCTGTTTGGATCGAAAGTGCTCACCCTGCGGGACAGGAGGGCTGCCTGCTACCTCATCGTCCGTGTCCAGAAAGTGAAGCTGTCCATATCCAGTCCCTGTCTGAAGGTACACTGGCTGCTGGAGAGATGAGTGCTGTGAGGACTGGGTGCTGGTAAGAGCAGGTTTCTGGTCAGGGTTATTAGGATCCCAGAGTCGTCTCACTCCTCCTCCTCTGCCTCCTCTCGTCCTGGAAGCTGCTCCTCCCCTAATGCCACCAAAAAGAAGCCTCTGCCCGACCTCAGGTGAGTTAGAGATGTCTGTGCGGGCTGGAAGCACCAGGATGCCCCCACCTCTGCCACGTGGAACCATGCCTGGTTTACGATGCTGTGCAACCCCACTATGTGACGAGGTACCCGACTGCTTTTCTAGAGAAACCCTTAGGATTCCCCGACCTCCGCCTTTGTTTCCCTTTGGTCTGTTCCTTTCTTCCCTCCTCCTCTCCGCACCTAGTTCTTCCTCCCCACCTCTTCTCCTCCTCCTTCTATCTTCCACTATGTCACTCATCTCACTCCCTTCCAGTGATTCTGTCGATGATTCCCCGTTGGTCGTCCAGCTTTGTAAATGACTTCTTCGCCCTTCCCCACTATTAGCCATCCCCTCTTTGTTGTTGTACCTCAGCTCCAAGCGTGACCATTTGGTACTCTCTATATCCATTCCCAGTCCAGGACCATCCAGGCTGGTCACACTGCTGGCTGAGCTACTGCTATAAGTACGATTCCGTGAGCGCCGAATATCTGATTTGGAATAGCGTTTTGAGGTTGGTGTTGGGATGTTTGCATTGGATTGCTTTCTATCACCTCTTACTACAGCCCTGTCTACATTTCTTTGTGTCTTAGCATCTTTCTCAGCATCTCTGGACCAGTTGTTGTTGTTGTCTCCTCTTCTGCTTTCTCTGCGATTATCTCTTCCTTTGCTTTGGTGTGTCTCTCCCGTCTTCCCTGGTTTGTTATCCTTATCTGCTTCCACTGCTCTCTTGTCTTTTTCCTTCTCAGTTTTTCCCAAGTCGCTCTTTCCTCCACCACCTACTTCATCCTCTCCTCTTCTGGAATCCTGATTTCTCTCTTTCTCCTTCTCCCCTCCTCTTCTCCTGCGGTTTCCCTTTTCCCTCTTCTTCTCCACTTTTTCTTCCTCCTCCTTTTTTCCTCCCCCTTGGCCTTTCCTTTCCTTATTAGTTGTTTCCCCTGTCCTGCAACTTGACCCTTCAACAGCTTGGCCTTCACATCCCACTTTACTTTTATCTTTCACACTGAGCTTTTCCACTTTGCTAGTAATTTTCTCCACCGAAGTATCACAGGGTAATGGAGGTTTTTCCGCATCTTGATTTCCTTGCTTTTTGTTTGTTTCACGAGATTTAGACAGTTTTACATTTTCCTGTATACCTTTTACGTCTTTATCTTTCCCTCCCTGCTTCTGTATACATGTTTTTTTATTCCCCTCCCGTTCCCCTGTACTCATCTGGGATTCTGACTCAGTATTCTGCTCATTCTTCCTAGGGGGAGGCTTATCCCGCTCTCTTCCAACTCCACAGTCCTTTCCCTGAATGTTCCTCCGGCTCCCGGGTTGATAAAATTCTCGGTCTGGTTTGCGGGCTTTCTTTGTTGGCTTAGCAGCTCCAGCAGGTTCCTGGTGTTCTCTGTTATTTTCGTCAAACCCTTTTGCTTGATTTGCTCCTGTTTTAGCCTGTGGCTGGCTGCCCTTTCTACAGTTCTGAGCGTTGCCACCGTCACATCTCATCCTGTCTTCTTCCCTTTTGTCTGTATCCGTCCCACCATCTGTGCATCCATGCCTCTCTAAAGTTTTTTCAGAGACACCCTTTTTCTCGCTCTGGGATGGTTGCTCATGCTCATTTGAATCAGTGGCCAGGGGATCGCTTTGCCCAGTTTCTCCCTCCTCACTGTCACGGTGACGCCGTCCTTGTCCGGGGACCGACTGGTAGCGCTGCAGATCAGGACGCTTTCCTTCACGCCTCCTTTGTTGCTTGTGTCCGTGATGCTCCTGTTGCTCCTCTGCAGGAACAAAAGGGAAAAAAAGACAGAAGAAATTAATATACTGAAAGACAAAGTCAGTCATCAACACAATTTTAGCTGCTACAACAAAAGAATTTCCCAATTTGGGACAAATAAAGTACATCTATCTATCTACCTATCTATCTAGGACAAGGATCCCAAGTTGGGGTTAGGATATGGTTGGAAGGTTATGGTAAGGAGAAACACATATTCACAGGGAGGCAGACTTTGACACAAAAGGTGTTTAGGACTAGGGTATGCATATTCTGTTTCACTTCTTGTCAACAAATCACACCAAAGACTATCACATTAAACCAATCCTAACCCTAATTCAACAGCCTCAGTCTGTCTCTCAGTACTTCTCGGCTTCCCTGGAAATGTCAACATTTAAATGTTCAAAAACAAACAGGACAAAGGGGGAAACGGACGTGTGCATATTCATAAACTAATGAAAATGTGCATCGACAAAAACAATGTAATCAACAAATCACTGGTTCGGCTACTTTTTATACTGAGTTTTCAAATAACCAGTTTAATCTTGTAGAAAATGAACTACAACAGTTAGCTGACATTAGCTAAGTTAGTACTAACGTTTAAAAA
Source organism: Centropyge bicolor (assembly GCA_037975185.1). Classification (NCBI taxonomy): domain Eukaryota; kingdom Metazoa; phylum Chordata; class Actinopteri; family Pomacanthidae; genus Centropyge; species Centropyge bicolor. Next base: position 19,253 of record JBBMOC010000421.1, read on the forward strand.
TGTCATTCAAATACTGACACATTCATCCTACTAATGTACTTAAAAATGGGGGGAGTAACTTAAATATAAATGTATAATTATTATATTATATATAAAAGGTTCAACTCATGAAAATCGGTGTGGTTATTGCTGAGGGGGGCGTTTAAATCAGGCAGCGCGGGACCAAAGAATGAACAGGTAGATAGCATTGCTAGCTAACAACATTAGCTGGTCGCAAACTTAGCAACTCCGCAGGCTACTTTCAGTTAACTCGGGAGACTTCTTCGTTTAAATCTAAAGACTTTTCACGACTATATTCCTTCCAAGTACCCAGTTCGCTTCCTCTCACCTTTCTGACGGTCAGTAATATTGATTGAATTCGACGCTTCAGCTCGGAGTTCCGCAGCTGAGATTCGCACTCGGTCCAGTTCGTTCGCCATCTTTGCTTTCTCTAAAACAAACACAACAAGTACGGCGGCCCCGCTGGGTCAAACATGTTCTCACGTACATTGACATTGTAGTTCGCTCAGTGACGTTTCAGCGGAGGCTGCCGGGTAATGTAGTACGGTTCCCTTACAATTTAATCTGTTTACTGGTCTGTTTCCGTTACTCAGGTAAAAAATACCATTACCAGAATTTTGAAATATTCCATCATATCTTAAAGTCCTGTATTTTACTATTATACTACTATTTTACTACTGTACTATACTACTACTACTATTATTACTTATTTCACTTTTTTAAGCCAATATATGATATATTATTACTGTTTTACATAATGCAGACTATAATATTTACTTATTTATTTATTTTGCCATTTAATCTTTATTTTAAAGCTCTTGTTATCATTATCACAATGTAGAATGTATTCAAAATTATTTCAATGTTTTTGAAATTGGGATGGATTTTGTGCTGCCTGTTCAACTGGAAACCCCTTTATTCTAGAGATTAACAAATAGGGACAACATCTTTCCACCAAATTTGTTTATGCAGACGGTATGTATGTCTGCATATTAATGTTTGTGATATTTTATAAGTTTGATTTGATAATGTTTGATAACAATTATGAAAATTTTTCTAACTACATACCAGACTAAACTGTTTTGATTGTGATTTTGACCCTTTAAAATAAACTCATGGTTAATCTGAAAATGATTCACATATTCTTTAAGCCTAATTTCTACAAACATTTTGTGTTACACTTTTACAGAATGTGTGTCATACTAATTTGTGTCGTTATGTAATTCTTACGTAGGCCTTGACCTACATATGAGGCCTTGGGGAAGGGGGCTTAAAGGTCTGCACATTATATAAAGAAACAGACAGCCAGATATCCAACTGTACACACACACACACACACACACACACACACACACACACACACACACACACAC
>JBBMOC010000421.1:23640-34049 GCA_037975185.1 Centropyge bicolor
CTATAAATCTCCCACACATGATTCTTCATCCAGAGCTGAGCCTCCTCTTTTTCCACACACGTTCCTTCATCATGTCCCTAAATTATTCATCCAAGGTGCTTGGCTCACTTCTTTGGCATAGTAATCAGGAATGTCTACACGTACTTACTCTGTGTGTGTAGATCCCATCTCAGAGTTACTTCCCTCTAACTCAGCGACACAGCAGAGGGAGAAAATACAGGCGGCAAAATTGGGCTATGAATACAATTTTATAGACCATGTGCTTATTTATTACATTCTCTGTTTATTTCTGTGTTTTTTTAATGACTTTATTAATGAATGTAAGATGAATAAAACATAATGAATTTATTTATTTCTGTAAAGCATTTGAAATAAAAGCACAACACAAACAAAGGTTAAATCAAGAGGACGTGCTGATCCTCTCATTCTCATCGTTACCTCTCTCTCTCTGTGTTTCACTCTGTTGTTCCAGTTATTTCTATGTGGCACAAACAACACGTCACATAGAGTGTGAAGCAGCAGACTACAGTTCTGATGTAGTGCTCGCAGATGAAGCACTGGCACACCAGGGGTTGTAGAATGTTTCGTGTCTGCAGTGGAGAGGTGTGAGAAAGGGAGGGAGGGAGGGGAGGGGGGGGCTGCCGGAAGTGGTGGGCGTGTGTCTCCCTATGTGTGTGTGTGTGAGAGAGAGTGTGTGTAAGCGTGCGCTCCGCTGTGTGCCTCCGTGCGTGTGTGTGTGCAGAGTTCTGATTGTCAGTGCTGCACCACAGTGCAGGTGGAGCAATGCAGGATGATAAGAGACACAGAAGGACAGAGAGGGGGAGGCAGGGAGGTTGTGAGGGAGGGAAGGAGGGAGACGGGGAGAGAGAGAGGAAGCGAGGGAGAGAGGTGAGGAGGCATGATGCAGGAGGAGAGGAGAGCCTGTGAATACAGATGAGAAAACGCGGGGGAAGCAGGGAGTTTTTGCAGGTGAATTTCTGACACCAGGGGGTTTCTCCAGCCCAATCACATCTCGATCTCCCCTGCCCCCCCCATCTCATCTTCTCCCTCTCCCTCTCTCTTTCTGTCTGTCTCTCTCCGTCTCCCCCCACTGGGACACTGGGAGGTGGGAGGAGATGACTTTTAGAGATGACTGGAGTGGAGGAGGAGGAGGACAGATGGGGGAATACAGTCAGCAGAGGAAGGTGGAGACGAGCGCGGGACGCCGTGGTCGAGGATGGAGCAGAATGAAAATGCCGGGGTTGAAAAACGGCTAACAAACAAAAGGGAATGAAAACGGCAGGGAGATGAAAGTGAGACGACTGAAATGGGATCCACATCTCAAGTAGTGAGAGAGACAGAAATGAAAGAAGGCGTGTGTGTAGGAGAGACAGACAGAGCGAGAGAGAGAGAGAGAGAGAGAGAGAGAGAGAGTGAGAGAGAGTGAGAGAGAGAGAGGAGAGAGAGTCTGAGGCCAGAGGCTTGTGTGACGCATATTTGCTGGCACTAGATGTTTGGAGTGTATCCATTTCAACTGGTTTTAATGTATAATTCACAAAAAAGAGATAGGGGGAGTGACAGGGGAGGAATGAGCAAAAACACAATATGAGATGGAGAACATGGAGAGACGTGTCAAACTGAAAATCTGAAAGTCTGAGGACGAACGTGACACAGATTGTAGCATTTCTTGACCTTGCTCAAAAATCAAAGACCAAAACTACATGTTATTATATCTGACTATGTCGTGCACAAACAACACCACCTCTTAAAGCCTTAATAACAATATCCTCTTATTTCCCATGTAGTTGCTTCAGGGTTGATAAAGCCGTCTCATTACACGCTGTCTGAGTGTCTCATATAGTGGATAGTCTATATTACCTTGCTCCAACTCTTCACTGAAGCTGAGGAAACTGTTTGAAAATGTTTTTAACGGCTGCACTTTTACTTCAGTATTTCTTTTTTTTTGAACCTGACATATTTGGTTTCTTTCGAGACTTCGGTTGGATTTGTGTTTAAAAATGTTCATAGACTATCTTCTGGTATTATGGTGCAGTTTTCTGGAGCCAATTAGAAAGCCCGATATAAGAGCTCACTAGTCCACAGGCTTTCAAATGTTATGTTTTGACTGTCTGTTTTTATTCAAGTGTTTTTAATGACTGACCCACTGGCATGTTGTTTTACAGCTGATTTACACACTGACATGGAAGCTTCGACCCTTCATCACACAGGGCTACGTGTGTGTGTGTGTGTGTGTGTGTGTGCAGAACACATGTTACAAACATACAAACACATCTGCCTCTTCAAATGCTCCTGGTGATCTGCACTGAAAATTCCACCGATCCCAATGCTGAACTCACTCACTCTAACTCTGACACCCCCCTCCAACACATGCGCGCATGCACAAATGACTGCCCACGCTCTCTCTCACACACACACACAAACATACAGCTGGCACTGCACGTTAATTAGATGCAGCATATGACTTTGGCATAATGTTGTGAAGTTTGGTGTGAGTCACTGTTGGAGTTACAGCAGATGATAAGAGACGGCATATGACTTTGCAAAAGGACAGCCGGCCGAGGCATGCTTCACCACAGATGCTCTGTAAATGTAATGATGTCATGTAATAACCTTGCCATGCCATCTCAGGTAAGTCAATTGTGCTGGAGCCGTTTAATTGGCTCCTGTGGTCGAGGAGCACATGTCACTCAGGAAGTACATGCGCCCTCCCCTTCCGTCACACAGCATCAAAAAGACACACGTATTCAAAGTTACTGAGTTAGTACGGGTTCACAGTATCTATCCCTGCTTAGGCGTGTGTGTACGTGTGTGTGTGTGTGTGTGTGTGTGTGGGTGGATGTGGACTTGCTGCCGTGTGTGAGTGTGGGTTTGTGATCTCACAAATCTTGTAGGCAAGAAGAGCACGGAGACAGTGGAGGGAAAGACGTGGGGGCGAGAGAGGGGTTTCACTAATATACACCCACTCTTTCCAAACCCCCATCTCACTCTGACACACATCCCCACCACCACCACACACACACCCCCACCACCACACACACACACATTCACACACGCACACACACACACACACTCCTCCTCCTCAGCTCTCTTTGACAGAATCCTCATTACGGGCACGTTTTGGCAGCACAGAGTCTTCCTCCTCCTCCTCCTCCTCCTCCTCCTCCTCCTCCTCTCCCTCCCTCCCTCCCTCTCTCCCTCCCTCTGCTCCTCTCTCCCTCTCTATCTTTTTCATTTGCTCATTCTCTCTCTCTCGCCCTGCTCATTGCGTTCGAGCCAGCTTGGCAATCAAAGGGAGAGAAAACACAAATGAGAGCAGAGGGGTGGGGGGTGGTGGGGGGGGTGGGAGAGAGGAGGCTCACTGGGATTTCAGTATGAGTCAGAATGGGAGAAGGGGAGGTGGGAAGGCAAGGTAGGCGGTTGTGAGGAGAGAGAAGAGTGTATGGGAGGGATGAGGTTTTTTTTTCTTTCTCTCTTATCTGACTGCATTCTCTGTTTGGAATACAGATGAGGAGATAAAACAGAGAGGCAACAACTGGCCATGACAGACAGATAAGAGATTGGAACATAATGTAAATATAAATAATCTGCATCCTGATTCCCAATCAAGCTTCCAGATAGAAGCTGAGTATTGAATGGGCTCATCACTCGGTATCAAAACAAAGAGGAAGAGGTTAACACACTGAATTAATAATCTAGAATCAGCAGGATGAAATTAAATAATCTGGTAAAGATAAGATGAAGAGCATGATACTGTAGCAGCGTGTGTGTGTGTGTGTGTGTGTGTGTGTGTGTGTGCGTGTGTGTGTGTGTGTTTATGGCGCTATGGGGCCGGTAATGAGAGAGAGTGTAAGATTAAGGAGGGAGTAAGTGAGGAACTACTTCATTCACACTATTCCCTCACACACACACACACACACACACACACACACACACACACACACACACACACACACACTTGCATTCATGTGGGGTGTAGTATGACGAAATTGGATGGTGTGTGCTTGTGTACACACACTCGCACAGTGCTCACCCTCCACCACACATCAGCACATTCACATTGCTGTTGCAGTGAGTGGAGATTTCTTCAGGTTTTCAGGTCCATGGCTGAGAGACTCACACTCCTCCTCTTCTGCTGGAATGTCAGAGGCGAGTTTACTATGAAAGAAGGAGAAAAAATTATGACTGAAATGTAATAGGTTTGGTGGTTTTCTTATGCTGCAAGTATGTTTTCTCTGTTAAGCGATCAGCATCCATCCCAGTCAGCTGCCTCTAGTGGGGACATGGATGCAGGTTTTAAAGTGGTGGTTGGAGTGAGCAATGGCCAATACATCTATTCATATTGCGTCATCCTTCAAACATCAATGCAAGCACAGCATCACAGACCTCTCTGGTTAGAGGCACACTGCAACAAACTGCTTCTATACATGTGATTATTCTGGATCAATTCCCCATCAAGATGTTTAAACAAGCATCTGTTTTCTTGAACTTATCACTGTGGTTATTACAACAACAAACTCTCAGGTGTCTGAAATATACTACCTGCCTATAATCTAAGTTTCCTATGTCTTCAGATCCAGATAGGAAACAGCTGGAGAGAGGGGGGGTGTGACATGAAACAAAGGTCTCTGGTGGCAATCAAACAGGAACGCAATGTCTTAATGTCTCATCACTAAGCACCGGACCACCAGCATGTCCCATGTGTTTTGGTGTTTAACATAAAATGAATTGATGATTAACCCTGTGGGCTTATTTTTTGAATTAGGATACTACTCCTCTTTTATTGGATTGTAGGTTTTCCATCATCAGAAAATCAGCAGCAGGCTGCTTGACAAGACTTTTGAGCTTTTGACCACATCCATGATCTTCTTCAGTCAATGGAACATGTTCAGGTATGACCAGAACCTCGAGATCAGGTGGTGGTATCTGGGTGGAGACTGTAACCTCTGACTGTTCAAGGACGATCTCTGGTGTAGAATGGCCTGCTTGATCTTTTTACCAGACATATACTGACGCCTGGTCAAACATTTTCTATTCACTGAAGAAAAGTTAAGTAAGTGAACCTTGAGAAAAGAATATTTTTGCACAGACATGTGTTCTCAAGGTCAACAAACTAATCTCCCAGTCCTGGCAGCCTCTCCACAGGTGAACTGAGGCCCAATGAGAGCGACCCTAATGACCTTGACAAACAGAGAGAGAGAGAGAGAGAGAGAGAGAGAAAGAGAGAGACAGAGAGAGAGACAGAGAGGGAGGGGGGGGGGCACAGACTGCACTACAGCATCTCTCCCTGCTATTCAGATCAACAAGGAGTTCATTCAAATTGACTTGACTTGATTTTAGAGTGTAACTTTCCTTTAAGAGTACTGCAATAGAAAGGTGTTTACAGCTGAGAGATGTTTACAACTCAAAAAGGAATTATATTATTAAAAAGTTTCAAATTACACCTCGGAGTGAAAAGAGATTTGGTTGGTTGTTGCTGACTCTACCTTCACCTGTGGCTCCATAAAGTGTGGCAGGTATGACAGAAAGTTCCTCTCCAGACTGGCTTCATCCAGAATGACATGTCATGATTTAGACTTTAAATTGTGGGTTGAACGATAATTTATTGCGAGCCACAGTGATTAAGAATGAAATCATCTCCAATTAATTCAGCGGTGTCTGGACAAAGGAGGCCTGTGGAGGTGGCGCTGGAGGTGGAGGTGGGCTGTGTAGGAGACGGATCATACTCCAGACCCGGCCCGTCCTCCCCTGCAGGGCCACAGAAGTTTCTCTCTCAACTTTCACTCTGTGCTTTCTCAACTCAATGGGCATTTCAGTCCTGAGCCCAAAGTGCGTCTCATTTACAGGAGTCTCTCACTGCGCTCGCCTACGCATGTCTGACACACTTCTTTACGCACGAGGGTCTCCCCCAAATCTGCCTCGATGTTTTGTGAATTCAACGGTGTCGGGATGGATTTACGCACGACTCCTGTCACAGCTCTCCCTCTCTGCTGCTGCCGATCTGAATCTTTGGATCATTTTTTATAAATCAGAATTAAAAAAAAAAAAGCAGTCAGTGCACTGCAGCAAACATTTCCAGTCAGTCCAAGCAGGCAGCTGCAGTGATTCATCGCCTGATCTAAACATCACGATCTGCTCATCTCTGTGATCGCTCGGTGAAAACATATGCGACTGTAACATCAGCTTTACATGGACCACCGCTGTCAGACATCTCTTTTAACAGCCTCAGATTCACAGATTACATCGAGATTGATTCATGATCTGATCGATTTCAGATAGACAAGATAACATGTGTCGATGACTTCATTTGAACTGATTATAATAAGAGTCGTGAAGCAACAGATGAGAAGCAAACATCTGAAATGTAACAGCAGATCATTGTCCAATAAACAGGCTATTATAATAATATCTGGAGATGGAAAATGATATCGCTCACTAATGAGGACTCTCAATGTCTCTGTATTGCAGGAATTTTCTCGTTGGAGCTTTTAATAAATTGACTTCTCCAACACAACAAACATGCTATTTTCATCCTTCCTTTTAAAAGACCTGCACAGTGATTCAGGCTCTACTTTTTTCCCCTCCCTCTTATAAATAGCTGCACTCCGTTCAATGACGTGGGATACGCACGTACATGTGTAGGTGAATCTTTGAATGAGCTCTCCCTCCCCCTCCTCTTCCTCCCGGCCTCCCCCTCCTCCCTCCCCCGTTCCCTCTACTAGTTACTACGGGATCTCTATAAAAAGCCTACGGTTGATGGGAGAGCCCGGTCTGTATGGGAAGAGACTTTGGAGAAGAGGGACGACTGTCGGCGTCCGTGCGCAAAGGCAGCGTGGCTCAGGGTTTTGCGCTCACAGCCTCGTGGTGATGAAGAGTTTAGAGATAGGACAGACACGTTTCTACAGCAAGGAGACACAGCCGTGGCCAGCACAGGGAACTTTGACTGAGGTAAGTTCAATTCCCATTTCTACAGATTTTATCTTAGTTTATCCAAATGGGTAAAGTGGGTTCATGCTCTTAAAAACAAGCCCCACAGTCTCACAGTGCTCTGACTCTTCTCAGCTGGACTCTCCGGCTGGAAGTTGCTGCAGTGTGACTCATTTTCTCTCCCATGTGGGCAGCATTCATCCTGCCACCTGAAAAAAAAAGAAAAAGAAATGCATCAAAAATCGCCTTCAAAATGCGTCTTTTCTCACTGTCTGGTTCACTGTGTTCCAATGACGCACGGTGCAAATATACGTGCACACCTATAGACACGAGCGCGTGTGACCGATGTTCACCTGTCGCACAGGTTGCAGCTGGCTGGCTCTGGAGCCTCTGCAGGTTGTGTACAAGATGTGCAAATGCCACCGTGCAATGTACACAGACACGTGCGCACGCGCAGGGGCGCACGCACGTCTCCTGCGCCCCAGTGTGTGTGTGTGTGTGTGTGTGTGTGTGTGTGTGTTGCGCGGGGAGTGAGGGGGAGTGTGTTGGTGGGGGAGTGTTCCTCACCAGCCCCTCTTCATTCTCGGCAGCGCGTGGCACCGGGAGGTTTCCGGTGATAGTGATGACATTATAGCCATCACTTTCTTCCGGTGTGGCGATGAACCCCCCCTTCTCCCCCTCCTCCATTCTCCCTCCCCGTCATGCACTTCCGGCCGGCGTTTCCTTTAACTTTTTTTTTTTTCTGTTGTTCACTCTCAGTTCTGTGACGTCGTCAGCCAGTGAAGTCAGCCCTGCGTCATTCTTGCGCACTTTGCAGATGATACGCAGTCACCTACTATAACCCTTTTAAAGGCATCGCACGCACGCACGTACGCACGCATGCACGGACGCGCACACCGCAGTGTGATCCTCTGGCGTGCGGGGGCGTGAATGCGCAATGTGCACGGACAGCACGAGGGAGGAGTGGGTGGAGCGAGTCAGTGGAGCCCCTTGTTCATTCACAACTCGTTGTTGTGGCTTTGATCAGACACTGGTAATTATGTGTCAGTAAGCAACGACGTCTGAAATATTGTACACTTATTCTGAATATACAGTATGTATGTATTCACTATATATACTGTATATATAGGCAGTTTATGGTTATATATGTAGAGGGGACTGATCGAATAGACTAAACAGCTGTTATTATAGAGCATCATTATTCTGAATTATAGATCTTTGTTCAGTTCAGCAGCCTGACGTTTAGCCTGGAAAATTAATGGAGACTTTATGGTGTCTTCTTAATGTGACAGTTTAAAAAAAATAAAATACAAAGACAGGAGTGAAGATCTCTGAATAACACTCTAAGAACATGACCAAGAGTTCGGACCTGCTCAGTGTGACAGGTGACAGATACCCTCTGTTCATATAGATCCACTGAAGTCCAGACTCAGGTTCACTGTTTCATGATGCCGTGTCTCACTGGAGGGATCCGGGTGCTCGTCAAGTCCACCTACCCGGTGGAACCGGTTTCTCCCCGGTGCCATGGAAACCGAGCCGGACCAGGCCACTGCCCACGCGCTCTGATAAGCCAGGCGGCAGAACGGGACGAGAGCCGATTGGTTCGCTCGCGACGTGACGTCGCGTGCCCGGACGCTTAGGCACGTGACTTGTCGGGCACCGAGACCGCGTGACGCTCCTGGTCACCTGACCAGCATGTATTCGGTAATGAGAGCAGAGACCGCAGAGCTGAGCAGCTCAGAGCAGCTGTATAACAGTTTATATGTTCACTGTATCTATATGAGGTAAATACACACTGGTATCTTAGTAGCAGTAGTACAGTGCTTTAGAAACACACAGTGAGCTCAGATGTGGGACCTCTGTGTCTCAGTCAGTGTGGAAACGCCTCAGTGTGTTTCAGCACCGCGGACAGCGCCGAGCCGCCCGGGCTCTGTCCGCGGTGCTGAAACACACGAACCTGAACCTGTTGCAGAGACACGAGTTCAACAGGAAACGAACTTATCACCGAACTGAAGTGATGAAGATAAACTGTTTCAGGCGTCCTTTAAAAAGATGTTTGTAGATAGTTCTGATTCGCTGCTGTATATATTTTTGTAGTTCTTCGTACAGAGCGCGCTGATTGGTCGTCACTGCTCAGCGCTGCCTCGTACTTCAGCAGTGAGTCACTGAGCAGATGAGTCTGAGAATCAACAGATCTAATCAGGGACATCTCCAGGTTAAAGGGACAAAACACAGCAGCTTCAGGATGTTGAGGGTAACAAAGAGAGAGGCAGTGGGTTCAAGCTGTTTCAGGCCTTAGTAGATTAGTAAGTCAGTGATCTCTGAAATTCTTATTAAACCTATTTGAGCTGCTTGAACACACGATGGCCAATCAGAATCTTCATATAGTCCAAGTTGATGTCAGACTGTACACTACAGAGGGACAGTCCTACAGGTTCTTCTCCCTTTGGAGAGGTGACAGACTGTTTAATGATATAAAATGAGTTTCCTCCTTCTCGGCTGTGCCCCCCCCCCCCCACTCACTCCATGCTCTCACACACTCGCGCACACATAAACACTAACTAGGTCAGAGGAAAAACAGTGGGTGGATGATGCCTAATGACAATCTTGGCAAGAGCTTTTAAATCAATGTTTACAAAGTTTTCTTGGCTCTTATGAGCTGGATGATTGAGGATGAATGTCCACATTTTATTAGTTTTATTACAAAATACTTTTCTTTTGCTTGACTGACTGATCAGTACAAAACTGAGCTGATTAATTGATTGGTTCATACATTTTTGTCTCTTATTTATTTAAAATATATCAGATATATAGTCACACATTCCTGGACATTGCAGATGGCCTACACTTAACATTAGAGTAAATAATGGTGTCGTCTGTAAATAAAAATGCATTTGTTGTCACCTTGATGTTATTAATTCACTGTTTCTCGGTCCTGTTGTTTTTCTGTCCTGCCAGTTCAAAATTCACAGGAATGAATCATTTCCTGGATAGATGGACGGAGACCAGGGCTGAGAATCAGTGTATTAATACAGCTTCAGTGTTTCAGTCTCCACCTCAAGTCAGCAACATGTTTAAATCAGTTGCACAGGGTCATGAATGTTGCAGAGATGGTGCTAAAACTACAACCGAAGCCCCAGCTGAGCGTTACAGGACGGTTAAAGGAGCAGCAGCAGATTTCAGCATCTCCTCCACTCAGAGTAGCCTTCAGCTCTCTGGGTCACTGGGACGCCCCGGTTGACAAGTCCTGTCCTAATCTGTGTCTGATTCCAGTAATGTGACAGTCCACCTGTGTCTCCTCTGCTCTTTTTGCTGATGCAGGTTTCCACACGGGGAGCGTCTGCCCTTCTCACCACCTCTGCCCCCCCGCCCCTGAACCCGGCCAGAGCATCAGCACCTTGGCTTTAGACTGCTTACTGCTTATACAGTGTCACAGTACAGTAACAGTCTACAGTCATGGCTACTGAAGCCTGGCAATGCACCGA
>JBBMOC010000421.1:36184-49938 GCA_037975185.1 Centropyge bicolor
CTCTTTGGAGTTTGAGTGCAACTCTTATATAGACACATGCACCACGTGGCCCCTCCCCTCCTTCCATCTCCCATAACAACAAACGCTCCATAATCAAAATAGAGCCCATCTGTGCTGTGACACAGCTCTCTGCTCGGCCCCCTGCTCCAGTCCCCCCCAACTCCACCGAGGGGAAGAGGGGAAAAAGTGATCCTTCACTCGCGGCAGAAACTCAAATGTGCCCTTACTCTCCCTTTTTAACCGCAACAGCCAGAGAGTGGGAGAGGGAGAGGGGGAGGCAGAGAGGGAGGATAACTCCACCCTCATCTGTCTCTGTCTCTCATTCCATTATTTCCCGGTTGTTGTGCAACAGGGGGAACAGATTCCTGAGCAGAGAGTCACGGCTCTGTTGTAAAACTTACTGGCAAGAGTGACCCTCTGTGTTTTTCTTTTACTGTTTCCCTCGCTCGCTCACTCTCTCCGTTCCTCTTTACTTGTTATCAAAACCATGTGTATGAGTGTGTGTGTGTGTGTGTGTGTCTGCTGTGAGGTCTTGGAGGGACACAAGGGCCACAGGGGAGCACAGGAGAGGAGGAATCTAAGGGCTCTGATGGAGAAACGGGAGCACGCAGCCGTGATGTGTGAAGGGCAGCGGCGGCTCCAGAGATGTTCAAACAGGTGACAGGTGATAAACATTAAGACAGGTTGATCAGGAGAGAGAGGGGGTGTGTTTACAAGAGGGGACGTTGATGTTGAATGTAAGTGTTTTACAGCCCACTGTTGTCTCAAGTTCTTTGGATCCAGCTCTGACACATCCAGACGAACAGAAGTATTTTCGTCCGTGTCATAAATGTAGCGGACATGTGATGGGGTCTGCTGCGCCCAGAGCTGATGACACACAGGATGCAGAGGGGAGGAGGATGTCGAGGAGAGTTTGAAGTGAGGTAGAGGCCGGTGGGAGATGAAAGCAAAAGGGAAGGGAAGAGAGGGCGAGCGAGAGAGGGAGAGAGAGAGAGGTAGAGAGGAGAGAGCACACATCTGGAAACAATCGAATGAGTGCAGTCTGACGTGCACATGCTTTCAGCTATAAAAGAACAACATGTCCTTGAACTCTGTGCGATGGAGCATGTGCAGAAACCTGTCTACATAACCAGCACATGAGGAGACACCTTCACGCAACAGCTGAAGTAATCATGGAGATACGTCGCCTCTGGACGGCAGAGCGACTCCCATACACTGCAATGTAAATTCACTGTGGGTGAAAGTGACTGACAGCACATAATGGTTTGTAAATATGACTGCAGTGATTGGCTGAGCGTTCAGCTGTGCCTTCATCAGTATTAACTCTGGTGCAAAGACATTATTAGTCTATTTGTTTCAGTATGAGGTTCGATTGTTACACAACTGTCACAATGTACAAGTTAAGTTATGCAAAATATTACTCAAATTAATTAAATCAAGGTTTCCACTGTGGCTCTGATAGAAGATTCCTGTCATAACTTCCACAATCACAGCAGAATGTTCCCTGAACCTAAACATGTCAGTCTCCTCTGCGTTGGGTTGTTTTTATAAAGGGGAGGACAGGTTTTCAGAGGAAAAATACATTCATGTTTATTCCTGTAGAATGAGATCTATAATATGTTCCTGATACTCATCTCGTTCCCAAACAAATTTAAGAAATGTTCTGATTATTGCCATCTGTCTGTCTGTCTAAAGGCCTCAGTGCTTCAAACAGTCGAATGGCATTACAGCGTCTGAAACGTTCTTTCTGACAGCCGAGTCGGGGGAGAGGCTGTCCGACGGTTTTGTAACTTTCCGAGACAGACAATCCTACAATCAAGCTAAATTTAGGCAGCGACTTGCTACATGTGTTGTTTTTCATTCTTCACACACGACACAATGATTTCCGTCACTTCTCTTGTGTGCGACAGAGAGTGCACAAGAAAGACAGAGTTCTGAGAGACAGCGCGTGGGCAGAGGGACGACAGCTGGCTTTCAGTGCTGCCCTCTGCTGCGACCATCAGGACACAGGTGGACACAGGTTCGCTGTAGACCTGTGTTTGCTGGAAGCATACTGACGTCTTCATCTCATAGTCTCCATCTATTCTCCTTTCAACACAGAAATCCTGACAACTTCACGATGCAATCAGTTGTTTCATTACTAAAATAATTTTTTTTTACATTAAAAAATGTAGTCCTCTCAGCCATCTGGCTGTATCAAGCTTTTGTGGCAGGAGAGTTCAAACTTTTGAATGGCAGGGAATGTGCATGTGGTACAAAGAAAAAGTCATACAGTGGCAATGACTCAGGCAACAGAGTCTCTTTGAAGATATTACACAGCAGAGCACATCCGTTGCTGACTGGTTACAGTGTACGCTGCATGGGTGCAAGGATGCAGTTCTCCTTCCCCTGTCTGTGTCTGCCTCTTCACCTGGTCAATGAAGGCAAAAAAAATCTTTTAAAAAATACAAATACTACAGCCCACAAAAGGAAACAGAGACCAGAATACATTAATAAATAACTCTAATTTAATTTATTGTCTGTTAGACGACATCGTCCCTGAGGAAGCCAGCAGCCATTGAACTGTTTGGATCAGATAAGAGTAAAAACATCTTCCAGAGCACACAGCCAGGACTCTGTGCTAAAGAGCCTCTGCAATCAATTATTTTATCAAAAGATTTTTCTGATTAGATTATCATCAGTCCCTGGCCATGTGTAAGTGCTAGAGTCTCTGACAGAGTTTCTGTGGCCTTCGCTTTTCACTGGAACTTCTGGAGAAAGTCCTGGTAGGTTTGTCTGTGAGCAGACGCAGCAGGAACAAAATGGCCTCCAGGATGTGTCAGGATCTGGAGGTCTTGGAAGGAGGGGAGGAGGTCCCTGCTCATGTTGTCCGGGATCACTCTGTCCTCCAGTCCAAACACATGCAGGGAGGGGATCTGGAGCGGAGTGCTGTAGAATCGCTGGTGTTCCTTACATGCGCTGCGGAAACCAGCCACAAGGATGGCAAAGCGGAAGCTGAACTCTGGTTCCAGATTTTGCTCCTGAAGGGAGCACAGCATGGCCACAAAGGCTGCTCCTTGACTAAAGCCCAGGACGCCGTCAAACGGACCCTGGACCTTCACAGCCTCTCTCACTACCGCCACACTCTCATCGAGCCCCAGGCTTTCCTCACACTGCTGCTGGGCGCTGAAACTCCGAGCATGGACGTCAGAAAACCACCAACCCTTGGGGTCCTCGTCTCCTCCAGGTCCAAGACCTGGACCGTTCTCCTTTTCTGGTGTTTCTGACAGGACAGAAGAACAAAGTGGTTATTCTACTGTGTTAAACAAAGGCACCACACATTCCTTCCATTCTCAGAAAACTAATGTTTACATTAGCAAACTATTACCAATGTTTACTGTATTACAACATTGATTATGATTTGGTATTAAAGATGGTTTGCCAAGAAGCAGGAAGTTATTTTCAGACCACAGATGACTCACAGTAAGACAGAAACTGACTAAAACTGAAACCTACTATAGCACTTACCAAAAACTACTGTCTGTGGCTGTGACTAATTTGTGAGTTATTAGTTACAAAACTATAGTTGACAAAGGAAACAAAATCTGCCATAGGACATTATATTACATTATTTTCTGAAGATGACATTTGAGCCAAAATAGCTGTTCTCCCCTGTTGTGCCTCCCCTTTAATGCAACTCACTCGTTTTAGGGCACATAACTGATGGGAGCAGTGGATGTGATAATTTGGGGGAAAAAAATAAAAATAAAAAAATCAATATTTGTGTTATTATTTTTCAGGACCATGTCGCTACATCGAGTATTACAGGTGATCAAGGTGATGACTCTGATGCTGGTTTGTCCATTGTAGAACAAAGTCTCCTGGTACAAAGTGAGAGCAAAGTTTCTACACTCTCAGTAACATGACAGTGAACTAGCTGCTCGCTGCTCTGTGTGTTGTGGTTGGAGGCAGGTGGAGGAGATGACCCACCTTCCCTGCCGGCTTCCTGCACACTGTGCGGTGCACTCAGGTAAACCAGCTCCACCTGTTTCTTCAGCAGCTTCCGCAGAGCTCCGGTCTTCTCCCGGAACGACTGCCCGTTCTGACGGTAACCGTGAACGCAGAGGACCCGGAGCGGCGCCATGGAGAAGCTAGCCGGCTAACTCAGCTAACGTGGCTAATGCTAACCGCAGAAGTTTCTGTCAGAAGTTGGAGGATGTTAACGTTCATATATAAGAATAACAAGTCGTTGTCGTATAGCGCACCTTTAATATAAAATACACAGATAGTATATGACAGGATATTTCAACGATTAGAAGGAGTTAGTTGGCTGATACGATACCGAAAGTTCAGCTAATTTTGAACACAGTTGTGAAACTTATGCGAAGAGCCGGAAGTAATGATGTACTTCCGTTTAGTCTTTGCAAAGTAAAACCCTTGTTGGTAAACATGACTATCATGTTTCTTTAAGGAATATATTTAACCGAGAATATATGGCAAATGAAAATAAATAAAATGTTACATTTGTAGCTGACATTTTATCAGAAGGAAATCTGATTGATTGGCTTGACTACAACCTCTATATATTAAAGAAAAATAAATTTAAATTTAAATGTAACTTTTGGCTGGTATAAATATTTAATGTACTGCTTGATTTCTACATGATGATCAGATGTTAGTTATTTTTGGTTATTTCAGTGTGTCCAGGGCCTTGATGCTTTGATTCAGGTTTTCAAAGGTTGCACACACAAACAACATGTGTAGTGAAATACATCATGGCATGCTCTAAAGCCTGTGCTAACACACTAGTGTGCAATGGATAATAGTAACTGGAATGAGTGTAAAACTAAAAAATAAATAATAAATTTTTGTACACACTAGAGTGAAAATGTACAAATATGCAGGGTGGTCCAGCAGATATACAGAGGTCAAAGGAGGCCTGAGGAAAGAATATTTTTCTTAGTATCTCTGTGCTGAACTTGTGGCTCTAGAGGAGTTTACCAGATCAGAGAAGTATTAATTATTTTGTGTGTGCATGATGATGTTTATACATTCATAAATTAAGCTCCAACACATCTCATAAGTCTAGTTCTATCACACTTTAAGTATAAGAAAATGACACTACAGCAACATTTTGTCAGAGTTCGTCATCAGCCATTTCTCATCAGAGGAAACTGCAGCAACTGTAGCAGCTCGAAGTATCTGAACTTTTGACATCAAACCTTTTTCTAGTGCATCACTGCCTGTCTGCTGTGCTCTCCTTCAGCAGCAGCTCTGATTAACAGCCTGCTAAACATATGGCTGGTACCGACGATGCTGCGACCATTCACACCAGCTTCATTCATGCTGCTAATGAGGCTCGAAGAGTCTGGGCACGAGATGATTTAAGGGTGTTCTCGCAGGGAAATATAATCTCATGTGTCATTCACATCCAATTCTATAATACACAGAAATAGATTTGTCAAAAAAAAAGCTGCAAAATTGAACTTCTGAGAGTTGAAAGTGAAGTGAATGTGTTGACAGTGAAATCTGACGCTGACAAGACGAGACGTGAAGAGTTCTCTGGTGTATTTCTATACTTGTCTGAATTATTCAGCGCTGGATATTCTTCTCTTCAGTGTCTGACACTGACAAAATGATTGACTGATCGGCCGACTGACAGACAGTTAAACCATTGGAAATTTCATAGTCAATTAATTGTGAGCCTTACTATAGAGAAGGCAAATCACAGAGACTCTGAGACAGTGGAGCTGCAGACATTATGAGGCTTTTGCAACACGCATTTCTTAGACAGACTGAGCTAAACTTCAGGCTACTGAAGAGGGAGCCACAACAATAAATACAGGCTTCTCATCTGTATTTATTAAACCAGGACCAATTGTAAGATCCAGGTTCATTTGAGCCAAACCTCAGGTCAGAAAGGGGAAATGATTCAATCAAACAACAACAACAACAACAGACTTCTTCATATTTACAGCAGATGCATTTCACAAACTGATTGATGCTCAGCTAATGGAGACAGTGTGCGCTCCTCTTTCTGGAGCAGGGCGACGGACTCATTGCTAGCTGGAGGGAGGCTGACCCCTAAAGTCACACATGAGAACATCTCTTGCTCAGACAAGCCAGGTGATACAAAGCAGCTACTGTAAAAATCATGAAATCCTTCACTTCTGAAATCTTTCATCTCTGCGCAACAACACACACACACACACACACACACACACACACACTCACACACACACACACACACACACTCAAACACACAAACCCAACAAAGAACTTTATTTTCAACACAGATAAAAGTGAAATGCTAATTCTAGGCCACAGGAACTCACTTATCAGACTCTCTTTCAACTTCAGTGGCAGCACAGTTCTCCCAAAGGACTCTGTCAAAAATACAGACATTATCTTTGATCCAGATTCTCTTTCTGACAGACGTATGAAGGCAGTATCCCAAACACCATATTATCACTTCAGCAGTGATATGCAGGAGTTGGCATTTAGCCAGTCCTCCCAAGGCTTTGGCCCAAAGCAGAGACGGCCATAAAAGCCTAGTGCTCGAAAAGGGGAAACGGAGGATGGGGGGAAAAAAATCAAATTAAATTAAATTGATCAGCATTATTGCATCACACCTTTTCCTAAAATCCCTGTGCATCCTACATACACACGTTTTTTAAAATGTTAGTTTCTGTCGTCTCATCTCTGCCACTTTATTTTTCACTGGTAAAAATAAAGAGACGTGGCTCCGGGGCTCACCCACCAACATGTTTACTGAGACGCCTCGGGAGCAGTTGTGTGTTATGAAAGAGCTCTGGGTCAGGGTTTAACCAGCTGGGACTTTGTAATT
The DNA here is from genome assembly GCA_037975185.1 of Centropyge bicolor. Taxonomy (NCBI): domain Eukaryota; kingdom Metazoa; phylum Chordata; class Actinopteri; family Pomacanthidae; genus Centropyge; species Centropyge bicolor. Next base: position 43,011 of record JBBMOC010000421.1, read on the forward strand.
GAGCAGAGAGGACTCCGACTGTTTGGTAGGTGCAGCCTGGAGGCCAGGCAGGCTTCAGATTCAGAGACTGTTCTCTGCTGCTTCTGTCTCCTCTCAGGCTCTCTGTCAGCGAGGGACGGTTTTCTTTGAGGATGCTGCTCCAGTTTTTTGGAGTGGGCTCATCTACAGGCTCCGTCAGTTGGGTTTAGTAAAGGTCTTTTCTTGCTGAGAAAATGCACGTGTTGCCTGACTGTGACGCACATGCTAATTAGGGAGAGAGAGGGAAAAAAAACTCCAAAACAAACAGAAAAAATATATAAATAAAAAAAAACAACACACCCAAAGGACAAGGCTGCTGTTGATGTTCTCCAGTACTGGTGAGGAGCCATGTGTCAAAACCCCCAGGGAGAGAGAGAGAGAGAGAGAGAGAGAGAGAGAAAGAGAGAGAGAGACAGAGAGAGACAGAGAGAGGGAGGGAGAGAGACAGAGACAGAGAGAGAGGGACAGAGAGAGAGAGAGAGGGAGAGAGAGAGAGAGACAGAGGGAGAGAGAGGGAGAGAGAGACTGAGGGGAAGAAAGAGAGAGAGAGAGGGAGGGAGAGAGACAGAGAGAGAGGGACAGAGAGAGAGAGAGAGACAGAGAGAGAGAGAGGGAGAGACAGAGAGAGAGACATAGAGATAGAGAGAGAGAGAGAGAGAGAGAGAGAGAAAGATCCGCTGGTGCAAACTGAGCCCCTGCTTCATTTCTTACTTTTAATTCCTTCCAGAATTAGCTGCTGTAACACATTACTCTCTGGATGTCCCAGCTCTACACTTAGACTTTTCCTGTTATTCCAAACTCAGCATCCTGAGCAATAATGTGCATCATAAAACACAACAATATCATCAATAACATCATAACATATGACAAATAACTAACAACCTGTCAAAATGAGTGTTTCACCATGAACCACTATCACAATCTTAATTACCTTAGTTATAATAATATCATAAGGAACATAATCAAATGTCCATAATTAGTCTATAAATATAACATGTGGCCGTAATGTGCATCAGGCTACAGTGAAACTGAAACCAGAAGTCCACTTGTGAGTTGACACATTTATAAGAACTGCAGTCGAAATGACTGTTTTTCATGATTTTTTCAGTTTGATTTATTCGATTTTGATTTTGATTTTTTTCTTCACGTAAATCAACGTGGCTGCGTTGATTATTCTGAAACCTCATAGACAGATTTGTGACATCACTGAATGCTCAGTTTTGACACCTTGAACACTGAAGTGATGAAGAATTAGGAATATTTTTAAGTTATTTTTGAGTGACTGAACAGAAAAACAACTCATAGAAGTGGGATGGTGCAGCAGATTGAGATGAGTGTCACGTCTGCTGTGATTTGCATCAGGATCTGTGGGATGGCTACGGGCACAGGTAGACACTGTGGCAAATCTGTCTTAGAAGAAGACTTAAAAAGAAGATACCAATTATGGCTGTGGGGTGAAACCAGGTCTCCCTTCGTGTTTCACTGCCGTCCACAGGGGGGCAGTGTTGCACCATGAGTTCAGGATGTGTGTCTGTAGCAGAGCTCAGAGCCCCCAGCAGAACGCCCCCAGCCAGCTGAGCCTACCTGTGTGTTCCAGCTAACTCCCAGCAAGCAGCTGCACAGAGTAACGATCAGAGTCATCCCAGCATAATGTCACAATTAAGAAATTCTGAAAACACTGTGATTCAAAATGAAACAATTCACATTCAAAACAGCAGATTGAGAATTACAGTGTCATTCATGCGCCGGTCCTAAATCTCTCTCAGTGTACAGCCAGCTGCTGATGTGCGGTGCTGCAGCAGGAGCACGAGGACACGCAGGTTAAGCTTCGCCACCGGAGCCAAGAGCCAGGACGGGGGGGGTGGCCGGGGTCGGGGAGGTCAGAGCGGCCTGCAGGTTGTGTCCTCCAGTGGAAGATCTGTGCTGCCGGCCCCTGCGGTGACATTATTAGAGACCCTGTCAGTCTGCCATGCAATCTGTGAAGTCTGCGCGAGCATAAAGGAGGACAGAGAGGAGCATGACGAATGTCCTGTCTGCTCCGGATCCTCACCGGACCCAGCAATGTAGGCCATGCACAGTGTGAATGCCCTGGAAGAAAAGCAGATAAATGCAGAAAAAAACTGGTCGTCTTTATTCCTGTTCTGAGTGTCTCTCTTCAAGTGTGGCGTTCAGGGAGACGCCTGATGATTCTTATGGAGACGAGCTGGAGCAGAGCAGACTGTCGTGTTGCTGTGTTGTTGACAGATGACAAATGTTATCACGGGATAAACGTGACAGGAGCCGGAGAGATGAACCTGTCAGCTTAATGTACGACTCCATTATCTTTATTCTGTGAAACCATAAGACTGCTCTCACGACTTCCTGTCGCAGGCTCCTCCTCCATCCACTGGAACATGTCTCAAGTTTAACCTGTTATTGTGATTTGACCAGTTGTTGGGAGAAGATGAAGAAGGGGAGCAGAAATAGATGGTTGCTTGCAGTGCTGTGGTGTGTGAGCTCTCAGGTTGGAGGGAGTGTGTGTGGCAGATGGACGGACTGCGGCTCGTCTGTAGTCGCCTCCAAAGAATCCTCAGGACTGTTTGAAGTTGCTCCATTGAGTCACAGTACAGTCTGTTACACAGGATGTGTTCAGGGCTCTGAATGAGCAGCCTCACACCTTGCTGATACAAAGATGAGTTTACCCATTGAGTCACTGACTGTTCCTCCTGAAATCCAGGAGCTGCTAGTGTTTATTTTAGCTGCTGAGTAAAATGCGATTCTGTTTGACTCATCCAGGAGGGACTCCTCGTGATCTCAAACAAGCCGCTCTATATGATTCAACATATCTCTTCACTCAGCAACACATAAGGATTTTTTTCACATGTGTCTTAAAGCAGTAGTGAGCCGTCGTCAGCTGGAAACTGTTAAAACTGGGTGTCCCTGTATCGATGAGCTCCTCTCTTGAAGTAAAAAAAAAAAAACAAGCAGTACTTTTCTTTTCTCTGCTGAGTCGCAGTGAACAGACGGTTGATTTTATTCTGAAAAGTCTTTGTCAGTTTCCACCTTGATTCGACAGCATCACACTGCTGAAGCCTCATGTTAGCTTTGGCTGAGCTTCAGTGGTGGAATGTAACAAAGTACTTTTACTCAAGTACTGTGCAGTACAATTTTTAAAATGCTTTCATGTTATCTCACACTTCTACTCTATTTCGCAATGGAAAATAATGCACATTTTGTTTTACTGCAGTTGACAACTTCAGAATCAAAGTTTTCATACATATTAGCTCAGACTATTAAAAACACTTCGACTCTAACATCTGATGCTTTGTTATAGATGAAGCTCATAAAAAAAGTTGAAACGAGCTGCATCTTGAACAGATAAACAGTGAAACGCTGCTTGTAAAATAATACATCAATATTAACAATCCAATAATAAAACACTCACAGGAAGCACTTCTCTGCAGAATGAAGCACTGTGATACTTTTCATACATTGTACTGATGATACTCTTGTACTTTTTAAGTTTACCCAAGATTTGGAATGCAAGACTTTTACTGGAGTATTTTTACACTATTGTACTGATACTTATACTTGGGTCAAGGATCTACTGTGTGTTCTTCTGCCACCAGTGCTGAACTGTAGAAGACATTTTCACAGGAATGACAACGGCAGATTCATTCAGTGGAAGAGAACGAATTCCAGCACAAGAACAAAACTGTCAGTGTTTGACGCTTCAGCCTCGAATGATTCTTTCTCACCAGTGGGAAGGAGAAAATCTCTGTTCACTGTGGAAAGCTGCACAGTGCTATAATTCTCTGCTATATGTTTCAAAGTGATGCATCATGGCTGCAGAGTGACGGCCAGCGGTCCTGCAGCCTTTCATTAAGAAACACATCAAAGAGATCACACTGATAAGAGTGGAGAAGGGAGGATAAACCGTGTCGCCACCAGAAATTAAATGTTATGATCAGACGCATGGGAATCAAAGAGTGAACATGGGAAATCCCACTCTTCACCCTCACACCATCATCGCTCCACACGCTGCTCAATTATTTAACTTCATGTCACAGATGTTTCAGGATCAAGTCATGAAAGTCCAGCGGCTGCATGTGTTATAAAGCATCAGGCCAGGCCCACTCATCTGTCAGCGACACAGCCACGACCGGAGCAGAAAAAAGGAGCGAGAAAAAAGGATCTGCCGACTCTGGACAAAGGCCCAAAACTCTCAAAGACGAATGAGCCCAAACTTGTGCAGAACTGTGTACGAGCACATTTGGTTGGTCGGTAACAGAGGAGGCTGCGGCAGGAGGAGTGTCCAGAGGGAGGGGGGGGCACAGGGAGCTGTGAGGGTGAAGATGGAGGAGACGAACAGAGAGACCCGGGCTAACTGCTGGTGTTTCAATGGCCTTGAGCCAATGGGAGCCTTAATGGAGGCTTGCAGGAGAGGAGGAGATGTGAGCTGGACTTTCTCACAGTTAAGAGTGAGTTCAGAAAGTTAAGAAGAGACAGACTGTCGGATGAAGGGTCATAACTGTGATTCCACATGACAGAGGCCATTAACTGCACAGCTTTGAAAGTAAACAATGTTCTTCTACATTAATTCTCTACCTTTCTCTCAGAAATCTTAATCTCTCACTTCATCATCAGCAGTGGTGGTAGAAATATTCACATCGTTTACTTCTAAATGTACCTAAAGTATCAAAAGTAAAAGTAGTCATTGTGCAGTAAAACGCTGCCTGTCAGTGTTTTACTCTTGTATATGATGTTTGTGTATTAATGTTATTCCTACATTAAAACGTGTGCGGCTCTTTCCTGCTGCAGCTGTTGAAGCCTGTGCTTATGTTTAACTACTTCATGGACAGTTGGGTCGTTTCATCTGCAGAAATCCTGCTTTAAATCTCATCTGACTCATCAAGACTCACTCTTCTATCACACGGCTTTTCTTAACGGATGGTGTTTGTTGTCATTTATCTAAATGTTTAATCTTGTTTACATGTTATTTCCTTTATGACACGCTTTTATTGTGAAGCACTTTGTAACTTGAAAGGTGCTGTATAAATAAAGTTATTGTTCCTGCTGTTTTCTAAGAGATCATCACAGGTTTGTAGGGCAGGAAAGGAAAACTTAATCCTACGCTTTATTCAAAACTTCAAATGAGGAATCACCAAATCTGAAAAGTAACTAAAGCTGTCAGACTAATGTAGTTCTAAAGTAACAGTAACTTGCATTTGTACTTGAGTAAATTTACTTAGCTACACTGCACCATTATAACCACTGATTCTAAGTTAAACAGCATGTGTATACAGATAGGTTTTAATTCTGTTTATTTTACATATCTAGATATCACTTTTAGCTCTGGCTCCTCACTATTAGTATTTATGTTTGTGATGGCTGGATGAACAGAGGCCCATGTGTCCATTTCTTCATAGACTCAACTTTGAAATCGTCCTCTGTCAGTTGAATTACTGAGACGTCTGAACATTTTTGGGACCAACACCAGAAGGTTTGCTCTTCATCATCTGTCTCCTGGTGTCAGGAAAGACATGTGGATCAGATGTATTCTCATTACTTTTTCAGTGTTGAGTGATGGTGATGGACTGGGTTAACACCAGGTGTGGGATGGGTCTAACTCTTGCTGATTCGTTCCCACAGCCACTGACACCTGTTCAGTCTGTTACTGTACACTGAGACCACCACAAGTGCTTTAGTGCAACTTACTGTCCAACCAGCAGTCAGTGGTGTTTGAACCATGAGCACACTCACTCACTAACCTTAACCATGCTGTTATTGTAATCACCATGACGACAAAGGTCACCCAACCTGAACAAGCGTGTTGTTTCAACCCAGACCATCTTTCCCTTCACCAACCAACCGACCAGACCATGTGCCCAAAGCTGAGCCGTGTGTTGATCCTTGAACAGGTTTGTTTTCCAACACTCACTCGTCTTCAGAGGCTCTGACAAATGATGCCGTGCTACATATTTCAGAAACCGTCTTTTGTTGTTTAATTTGGGCTTGATTAAAATATTACAAACATGTCAAAGGGGTGATTCATATTGACAAACCCACAGAGAGTCATCATCATTTCAACCTCTTTTGGCAAACTGTTTTGGTTTTTACGCCTCGGTCCCCCGGCTCTCGTCAAACCAATTTCACAGGCACCAAATGACAGACATAAAAAAATTAGTGACTAATTGGTTAAGAAAGTCAATGGAACGTTTAACAAACCAAACATTTTCCCCCAGAGTTAGTGGAAACTACACTGGAGGTTAAAGACGAGCGAACGTTTGTCAGGAAGCCAGAGACTTTATTAAATTATCAATAATAAATCTTTCATTAAGAAAATAATTAACGGCATCTTAAGTTTTCCAAAGACAGATCGATCATCTCCTGAAACAGGTCTGAGCAGGTTGATCTCTGTGCTGCAGTGAAACGCAGGAACAGCAGCTCGTGTCATTTAGCATACTGTTTGTTTATTGGCTCAAAAATGCAGAAACACTGATGTTGTGACGCAAAGAAAACCATCCAGCCAGTGGCCGATCCACACAGACGCTATCTTCACACCCACAGCAGCTCAACAGGTCTTAACTGCTCTCAAACTGATTCCACTTGTCACATGGTCTCTTGTGTTCTTTGTAGCACTGTGGTCCTGGAGGAGCCTTTCCACTGTGCACACTTAATAGAAAACAATGCAAAGACAATATATTCAGTGTTTGACCTCATCAACCATCTGCTCACTCTGAATCTGATGCAGCGACATGTTTCCAACATAGACTGTATAAAATATGGACGTAGTGTCCGTGATGTCACCCATAGGTTTCTGAAGAGCAAAAATGAAGCAAATCGTAGTGCGTAGCCATCTTGGTAGCCTACCTCCGGTTACTCCAAATATGGACAAAGAGGTGGAGCGAGGGCGGAGCTGAGGCGGGTC
>JBBMOC010000422.1:0-12500 GCA_037975185.1 Centropyge bicolor
GAGGAGGTGGAGGAGGAGCAGTGTGTGTTGAGCAGGACTCTGGGACAGAGCTGACAGCACTGGTGTAGGGCTCCACCTGGTGGCCATGAAGCAGACGTGCAGTTGTGTTAACTGCACATGCTCGCTCACTCAACACAATGAGAACTCATTTCTACAATAAACTAGGAGGCAAAAGTGCTGAAACTGACAGACGATCTGCTTGTAGAAATGTAGAGACAGAGCAGACTGAGAGCAGACGGTCCTCAATAACCGACTTCATGAGCACTGAGCTGTTGTCAGGCTGGATTTGGCTGAGATCAGTCTGAACCTCATGTTAGCTGTCTATCAGTCTTCCTTTTCTAAATTAGAAAAATAAAACAAAACTAAAGCTTTACACAATGAAACAAAAATGTAATAAAGTTAAATTTGAACAAGAGGGTTCAAAACAAATAACCATTTGTTTATGGCTTCTTTTGTTTATGTTTCTGTACTTGAGGAGGTGACTCATTAAAAATGAAATGAATCATGAACCAAACACAACATCGACATCATGGCCAATGGAGAAATATTAACACAGTCCACATCCAAGGTTCAAATCTAAAATCTAATACAAGCATCAAGCAGAGTGTCCTGCTGTTTGAGTGAACTCTGTACAGGCTTGTACAGACTAAGGAGGAAGGACTTAGGAACCAAAACGAAAAGGTCCAACAGATCAGAGGATGTAAACACATTTGATTCTTGGCTCAGAATTTTCTGTTCCCTGCACTTTGCCTGACAGACGAAGCTGCGAGAACGCTGGACGAGAACTCACACAGCGCTGAAAACAAGCCATTAGAAGGGAAGCAGATGCTAACATGCGAGGGTGAATTGATGTCAGCTGCTGCTGCTTGTGTCGTGTGGCTCGGTGTGGACGGAGGTGTGAAACCAGTCGTTAAAGCTCATTGACACCTTGATACGACTGCGGAGCGGCGGCCTGGGAGAACAGGAGGGGAACAGGTTCCCACACACCACACACAGGGACCCGGACATGAAAGACAAATCCATTACAAACATAATGTGTGTGTCACAATATAATTCTCGCAACTCTTGGAACAGTTTGAACAAATATTCAGTTCATCATTTTCTACATTTTTCATCCGTTTCTACCTGATGGGAAAATTTCCTTCACTCTAAATTCAGTCTTTTGAGTGTAAAAGAGTCTCCAGGTAGCAGCAGAGTTCAAGTCGTAGAAATACGTATAAAGAGGTGACCTGTTTTATAAATCGACTGATGATTAGCACCAGACACAATAAACCAGTACATCACTGGACATTTTCATCAGATGGGAAACCTCTGTTCTCCTTACTTATGGTTACGTTATGTGATGATTCCAGCTTTTTAAAACTTGGGTGTTGTTTGCATTTTCATCAAGCTCTTAGAAGTTTGCTCTCTTTGACTTATGTTTTAGATCAGATTCTCTGCAAAGACAAAAGTACTGTACATGTGCATCATCCAACCATCAGATCGAACTCGTCGAGTCCAGCGGCAGCAGCTCGGTGGGCGGCACACTTTGTCACACCTCACTGAGACTTTGAGGACGAAAGGAAGGAAAACAAATGTCCATTTCTGATAAATCTAGTGTTCAATGAAGCACAGAAAAAAAGCCTTGAACATGAAGGTGGGATGTGTGCTGTCTCAGCAGCAGCTCCCACAATGAGCCCCAAGACTAAAGACAAGAGCAAGCGTGACTCAAGTGTCAAAAGTAAAGCAGTAGAAGAAGAAGCCCAAGAACATCATGAACTATATTTTACACCATGCTACAAGACTGCAAATGCAGGAGCACCATCTGCCAAGACACTTTCTAACACTGCGTTGCCACAACAAGATCAAACTAAATAACTAAACGCAGAGAGTTACAATGATGTTGAGTAAAACCTGCTTCCATGACGAAATCTAAACGTCTTTGCAGCTACATGTCAAATAATTCGATACAACTGTCAAGTGGTTCAGCCAGAATCTGATCTCTTCTTTTCCCTCAGTCGCACCTCTGGACCTTCAGCACTGAAAACACAAGCTCAGCATTATCATGAAGTTTACTTTGCTGGCTGGCATCAAAGGACACAACACACGATGAGACGAGTGTGTCCTAGCCTCCAGTACTGCCACCTCACAGCCTCAGCACAGGAGTTTGACCACAATAAGATGCAAAGCTGATGAAAAGTGTGTCCTCTGAGGGGGGGGTGGGAGAAGTGTGCCTCGGCTTTGAAGTGATGGAGTCTGCCTGTTGGCTAGACAGGATACAGCCCCGGGGTTTATAATGTGTGAGAACGGGAAGGAAAGGTCTTTACAATACCGAACGGAGGACACCAGAGATCCTGGTTCCCGCATCCTCACAGAACCTCAGACAACTCTAACACACTTTGATAAAGAGTCCTGATTTCACAGAATGACCACCGAGATCCTGACCCAACGTTCACCGTGAAGTGATTTATCTGATCAACACAAAATGATGTCGGAGAGAAACCTACAACTGCTGCTGAGTGTTTGTCTCTCTACTTGACTTTAAGTCTGTCAGTATGACCGACTGTTGAATCCTTCCAATGCAACTGTCTCTTAATGTCAACGGCTGTGAACAGCAGAGAGCTGATGACTTACTTCATAAACCAACAAGGTCTGTTCACTTTGAAAAACAAGCACATCATAGTGTAGAAGCTTGATTCCCAAAGCTGGACAAACTCACTCACACTCCTTTGAAGTAAACAGAATTTCCCAGAGTCACAAACAGCACTGGCACACGCCACATGTCAGGTGAAGACGAGAAAGCGCCAGGGAGGATGAGGAGGTGGGAAAAGTGTGCCTTTTCAAGACGCCACGCCCAAGTGAGAAGTGTGTCGTCTGCTGGGAGCTGGAGGCTCCCGACAGGATGTCCAGGTGAGATAAGTGTGCTCTTTGAAGGACGGACTCGTCCCTGGCTGTAAGGAAGTGAACAAAGACTAAAGGCAGCTCATCCACACCTCGTCACACATCACAGCTGCTTCATTTGGCTCCAACTGTGGTGAAAAGCAGTGCAAAAACAATACTCAAGTTTGACTCATTGAAAACGAGTCAGAGCCAAGATTGTTTCTGACAGTTATGGTGACTTTTTATCCTGCAACGACCAATCTGTACTCTGTCTGTCTGCCTGTCTCTCTCTCCCTGTCTGTCTGTCTGTCTGTCTGTCTGAAACGTTTGACAATGTTTGATTTAAAAAAATTATGAATCTGACCTTCAACAGGCCACATATGATCACTGGGTTTAAATGTCACGAAGGTTTGTTCTGCTGGTTATTAAACCAAAGCTTTTGCATGTGGGGTTAATTTCCCAGAAACCTCTGCAGCAAAACAAGAGGACTGAGACCCAGAGAGCTGAGGACACTGTTTGACAGGTCAAATGAAGTCACCTCTCTGGAGCACTGTATGTTCCACAAAAGAAAAGAGTGGCCATGAAGCTTCTGGAGGCTTCAGTTTAAGATAATTAATTTGCCATTTTGCTGTTGTCGGTTGAGTAAAGAATATAAAACTCTGGGTAACTCTTTGTTCTCAAGCTGACAGCTTCAAAGTCAGGATGAAAAAGGCCATTTAGCAGGAAGTCACCCAGAGACGCTTGGCAACAACAAAAGGATCCTAATGTGAGAAGTGTGCCCTTTGAAGTGGCTCGTCTTCCCAGACCAACACCTCCGACAGCAGACCCCGTCTGAGAGCTGGGGCCACAGAAAACCTGAGACCCCAGCTCTCAAGAAAAACACAATCTAAAATGTATGCAGTAGTTTTGACATTGACGGGTTCTTGAGGCTCTAAGTGGTGATGAGAGTCAGCTGAAGTCAACTGAACTGTGGCTGTGAGTTATTGTTGTTCATTGTCTAATCTCTCCAGACCTGCTATTCATTTCAGTCTGCAGAGGACATTTGGTCCAACTCTGATCAAATCTCACATCTAGAAAAATAACTGGATTGAGCAGTGATAGTTTGATAAGTATTTGGACGGTGGACTGGACTTGAAGTAGCACTGGTACATCAGTCAGTGGTACGACAGGACTGGAAGCGACGGTCACTGGATTGTGGAGGTGGGATAATTGGGCTCTTTGATGTTCCTGATATTCCCAAACTTTCTATTCAGTTCAATTCAATCCAATGGGACTTCAATGGTAAAGGCATGGGAAACAGACGATTTCATTGCCAAAGCAATTCCACTGAACATTACTCAGTTTGCTCGGTTCTTTGGTTGATTCCTTCTAATGTGTAGAATGTCTTAAATAGTTTCCTTTTTCTTTCATTATGATTTGGCTTCATGTAATGAGGACTCTGCCTGTGTTTGTCGCAGAACCAGCTGGCTGAGTCAGAACCAGCTGGCTGCTCCAGAACCAGCTGGCCTGATCCAGAACCAGCTGGCCAAGTCAGAACCAGCTGGCCGAGTCAGAACCAGCTGGCCGAGTCAGAACCAGCTGGCTGCTCCAGAACCAGCTGGCCGATCCAGAACCAGCTGGCCGATCCAGAACCAGCTGGCCGATCCAGAACCAGCTGGCCGTGCAGGCTTCTCTCTGTGGCCCAGGGCTTTGCTGTGGAGTGTGTCAGGGTCAGTGTCTCTGTGATCTGCCAGGGGCTGACAGTGAACGTGACGAGAGAGGTCAGTCATGAGTGTCCCTGTCCCTGTGGGCTGACTGTGTCAGGTTCCTGTCTGATCCTGGCATTGAGGTCTGCAATGCGGCCATGAGCCAGGAAATTGTTAACCCCCCCACCGGGAGTGGACTGTGGGATGTAGGTGGCACACAGGAGTCTACATTACAGTATAACAATGAACAAAAGGGGACTGCCAAGGTGACATAAGTGTGCTCCTTCCTTTCCCATACTGACAGCTACCTCAATCATCTGTCCACATTCACACCTCTGACAGACAGACACACGTCACAGCCGCCTGTGATGTGTGTCCTTTACAGCGTCCTGTACAACAGGAAGAGGATCTCCTACCTGGGAGGTGAGCGAAACACCACCACACATCAAAAGGAAGCAGTGAAAAGACGAAGGTGGCTGAAATTCACAGCAGCGTGCTGAAGTGTGCCGACACAAACGGCCACAGCTCGGCTCTGCTCAACGTGCACGTGAACATCCCATTTGAGCCTGAACACACAGGTAAATGTGTCTTCACCGTGCGGACACAAGCTCTATAGCCACCGTCACCTTTAAACACAGGTACTGTTGGTAATGTGTGCACAATCACACCTGCAGGAATTATGTGTGTGAGACAATAAAACTTACCACGTTTCCTTGTTCGTCCACTGAATTGGTGCCTATGGAAGAAAGAAACACATCAGTTTATCACCTGGGAGAAAACCGTTTCTTTGACATTTTGAAAAGATGTGAGCCAGAAGTCGTGACGACTCGGAGCCCTTTGAACACGACACACAAATGATGCTTTTGACAGCTTTAACATTGGTTCATAGACTAATTATTAACCATGTCATTATTATTTAGTAATGACAGCTGTCATCAAACTCTAGACTCTAAAACTCTGTGACTTTGACCAGATAGTTTTAGACATATTCTATGAAAGCTGACTGCTTGTGTGTAGAACTGGAGAGTTAAAATGAGGTTCCCTTGTTAAATCCATCCTCAGTATAGTTTTGGTATCAGCACTGTCACTCATGTATTGACACTAGTGCAAAAAGTTGTCAGACGATACAAAGTTCTGCTGAAGATGAGCTACAACAGTTTGTTGAGGAACTGATCAGTTGAACAGAAAGTAAGTGGCAAAAATTCACTAAAATTCATTCATATTATAATTAGTCATTTACGCTGTTTAATCAAGCAAACGTTAAATATTCGTGACCAGACAATAGTCTTGTCCTTGACAGGACCTTTAAAGACATCACGCTGGACACTATTCAATCTTTCTTAGACACGTTTAGCTTAATGACTAATGAAAAAAAATACTCCATAGTTCAGCTGATAAGGAACTAGTCACCAGTTACAGCCTCAATAAACACACAACAACATGCAGTTCAGAGACAGCAGATTCTTTTCTGTACTTTTCCCAGAAAAGCAAGACATTCAATCAATAAAACATCTTTTAAGCCTTTTCTATAAACTTCATCAGTATTTCAGCTGTTTTATCACAGTATTAAGAGCCTGCACGACAGAGGTCAGTCAGGAGAGATTCAGTCCCAAAACTCAAACCTGTGGCTTATGCAACACTTACAACTGCAAATGTTATCTGCACGTCACCCAAATCTTGTGACGACAGAAAGTATTATGAAGTATTTCACAAACCTATCTGCAGAGAAACCACACAGAAAGATGTAGATGTGCATATTTTCTGGTTATTCTCAGGTTATAATCCACAATCTCCAGAATCCCCAGAAAAGCTAATCCGGCAGAGACACGATTAAAATCCACACGACAAAGAGCATATTCCGATTCAGTATTCCACATGTGCAGCAAGAATTATTCCAGGACACAGATGAGGAAAAAGTGGGAAAAACTGTTGGTAAATCTCCAAAAGAAACATGTGGGATCTCACACTTCCAAAGCTTCCAAAGTGGGTTCTGAAATGACAGAAATAAAGATACATCCATCTTCTGTGTGCTCCATCCATCACGCCTCAGGACGGACAACAAAACAACAGTGCCAACTCCAACTTCTGGGAACACACTCCTCCAGTGAACGCAGAGACAGCGCAGCTATTAAAAAAAACAGGAAATCCACATGTGGCTTCGAAACTAAAATCTTCACTAAAAAGCCTGAAGAACGAAGAATAAAAGCTGCAGTGGCTTCATGAACCCAGCAGCTGAAACAGTCAGTCCACTCAGTCCCTGCTGTGGTGACTGTCTGTGACTGACTGCTGCTGACAGAACACCATCACTCACTGACAAGAAAACTGCCCGAGAACTCCTTCCAGTTGTCTTCTCTTACAGTCAAGCTCCACAGACCTGAGGCAGTGGCAGCTCTGCCTCGCAGGAAGCTCACGTCTAAATCTGACTCACACATGTGTTTTCTACCTGACAAACACATGAATTAAGCCTCTTTATTGTTCTCAGTCTGACTCTTCCCGGCTGCTCACTTCTGACTGACAGCTGCTAGCTCCACCCACCTGTGGGCTGTCCCTCTAAACAGGAAGCTGAGGGCGATAAACCAATCACAACCAGCGTGTACGACATCATCTTCCCCTGACTGATGCAGACGGTGGGAGGGGGCTTCTGATCGAGTTTAAAGGGTCAGCTCCCCTTTCAGCCACACAGACAGTTTAATCTGACAAGGAGGACTGCGACTAATAATTAACCTTATTAATGAAAAATTTCATGATCGCTTCCTCAATAAATTAATTCTTTGTTTGTTCCATAGAATGTGAGAAACAAACAATGAGGACCATTTAAATCACAAAAGAGCCCAAGGTGACATCTTCAAATAGCATTAGGGTGAAGTAATTTGTCGATATTAAAAAAAAATTAATTAATAATGATAAAGTGAAAAGTAGGTTAATCAATCATGAAAAAAGTTTTACTTGCAGATAGGGTGCCAACTAATCATTTTATTATCGATTAATCTGTTGATTATTTTCACCATAAATCATCAAAGAATAGTGAAAAACTGCTCATCACAATTTCCCTGAGCTCAAAGTGACGTCCTCAAATTCCTTCTTTTGTCCAAGCAACAGTCCAAAACCCAAAGACTCTTTGTTTGGCATCATAAATGACGTGGAAAGAAACTAAGAAACTGGAACCAATAATAGTTGAAGATTTAAGCTAGAATAATGAAAAATGTATTTTCTTCCATACGACCAATCATTGCAGATCTATTCAGACTGTTTTGTCTGACCGACAGTCCAAAACCCAGCGATATCACATTCACTATCACAGAAACCAGAGGAAAGACAAAACAAAGCTCAGAGCTGAAACGATGGACATTTGGGGCACTGTTGCTTTAAAGATGATTTCATGATTTAAAAAATTTCCAGAAATTACCAATAACATTTCTGTCAATGACCTAACCGATTAACTGATTAAGTACTACCCGCTCTACAAGCAAGTCTCTGAACCCTCCAACTTTACTGGGACTGCAACAAATTCACATTCTAAATTAAATGATTGATTCATAATCAAAGTTATTGCAGATTAATTTTCTCTCCATCAACTTATTTTACACTAAACACATAAATAATGTAATCAATGATTGTGACTGTTGTTGAATGACTGTTGCATTAAAGAAGAGCAAAAACAAACGATCACCATCAGAAAGGATTACTGATCATATTTTTGTTGATGTTTGAATTGACATAATTTATGTGTGCTTGCACTATTCATTCATTCATTCATTCATTCATTCATTCATTCTGCAATACTTGCTGCTGGACTGTATTGTCACTTTGTCATGCTGTACATACCTCTTCTTATATAGATATATTATATATATATATTCATTAGGCCGTTATATTATCTCTCAGGTTGCAGTATTACACTTTTTGATACTGATTTACTGACATAACTATGCTGCATTATCTACCTCATATTCTCATTTGCTGCTTATTTGTTATTTGATGTTGTCACTTTATCTTCACTAAGCCACTTTAGGTTCCACTTGTACTTTTTTATATAGTTATTCTTATAGTTTTTTATTTTGTATACTTTATACTTCTACCTGATTGTATGCTTGTGCTGCTGCAACACCTGAATTTCCCCTATGGGGGATCAATAAAGAATTATCTTATCTTATCTTATCTTATCTTATTTCACAGCTCCTGCCCACCCTGAGAATGAACCTGACTGAAGTTTGTGCACATCAGCATTTACTCTGGAAAATAACCTGCTTCGAGATGGGTTCTAGATTAAAAATAAAGGGTCAGTGTGGGCTGCAGATAAAACGTGTGTTCTTCACTCCGACCCTGAGGAGACAGCTGTGACTTACAGCAAACACTGGACAGATAAACTGACAGCGTGAAGGTCGAACATTCACTTGACCTGCAAGGACTCCTTTGTTTGCACTGATTCAATGTCTCACAATGACAGTGCGTTAGTCTCTAGACAAAATACGAAGGCCTGACATCAGTGTCTCTGAATAGGTGTTTTTCTTCTGACAGTTTTATTCTATCTGGTGAGTTGTTGCAGGTAAAAGCAGACACTTTGTCAGATTCTCAGAGTTTCAACACTCACCGAATAAGTAGACCACGCCGACCGCCCCGCCGACTCCCATGAGCCCCGCCAGCCGGAGCACCATCTTCTTAGCGTAGGCCGTGTTCTCCTTCTGCTTCTTGTCGTCTGCCTGTTCTTTCTCCCTGTCCCCCTCAGCTCCCTCAGGAGGAGGCTGGCCCTGGACAAACACAAACACTTGACTGTCATTCATGTCTATAACGTCAGTGCTTTCCTGTAATGCTGATCATCGATTAGTCTGAACTGAGGGTGAGTACAATCTGATTACTGGTTGAAATATGTCGCACCACCTCCCTCGAGTTTCTTTAAGCACAGTTGGTCCAGCAGTTCTGTTACCTATAGCTCACCATAGATACTAAGACACAATATAACATCAACAGCATCTGTTTAAAGTACAAACTACAGTCTTTACTTCTAGTGGATTCAGGAATTTACAACCAAACATATAAAATTACAGCTTTTCAAGATATTCTTTAATAAATACAATCTTTCATCATTAGAGGGAAAAAGGTTGTTTAAACCAGTTTTTTCAAATCTCCTCAGCTTGGAATCAAGCCAGTCTGCTGCTGACATCAATTTATCCATCCTCTGGCTAAAGTTCCCACAGTACAGGAAACATCCCTGTTCTTTGGCGACAGATAAAACACAGTGGCTTCTACAATAATGGCTCTTCCTCATTTAACCCTCTCAGGTGTGGATGGTGGAAAACTCTTTATCACCCTGTTTGTCTGTGGGTTTGAACTCTGGTCTTTTCCTGCCACTTCCACTAATCAACTGTATTAAAATGACCACTTCATTCTGAAGGCAGCTCTTTGAGTTAAACGTCACATGTTGACATTTTGTGTTTCATTTGTTAATATTGTGAAACTCTGAAACTGTCTGTTGTTTCCAGTTCCATTCAGCTTCAGTCTGACAGAGTCTTTAACCTTCCAGCTCTTGAGTCTCACATGGTGTGTTTGTGCTGCAGGTCTGGACAGCACAGGGGTCTGATCTGACCTTCAAACCACACAAACCTTGACTCTGAACACTGCTCATCCGGCAGCTGCTGCAGAGGAAACGGAGTGCTGTCAGACACAGTTCAGTTCAGTCTGTGCAGAGCTCACACAAACTCGACATGTGAGAGAGGAAAGACTCAGGTTAGAGCAGCAGGACACTGAAGAACTGAGCTGATGCTAGCTGCATGCTAACTGTCAGAGCTAACCAGAGGAACAGACCACAGAGAGAGAGAGAGAGAGACAGAGACAGAGAGAGAGAGAGAGAGAGAGAGAGAGAGAGAGAGTCAGTCAGTCAGTGTGGTGTTGGAAACTGTCCCGAGGACTGTTAGTCTCCTCTGTCGGACTGTCCACACACCTGTCCCGGTACAAGCGCGTGCTAACATTAGCCAGCTAACATGCTAGCTTCCCTCACCTCAGGTTCATTCATTCAGACGCTGAAGTCTGACATGAGGCCGAAATTTATCCTGACACACAACCGTCATCACCGTCTGTCTCACTGACTGCCTGTCTGTCTGTCTCATTGTCTGTCTGTCACACTGTCTTGATGTGAGCTCGTTTTCACCCTGAGACTGAAGCTGTCAGAAAAGTAGCTCCGATATCCTCTACAGGCTCGGCTCGTGCGGGCGGGGTTTACGTCCACACCGTCGGTCTGTGGTGTGTTCGCACTCCCCGCAGACATCACGGTGTGGAAATCGAGCGCCCGGAGGCGGCGGGCAGCCTCACCTGACTCCGCTGCTGCTGCTCCAGCCTCTCCTGCAGGATGGCCTGAGCCAGGCCGCCCGTCGCACCGCCCGCTCCGGCCGGCGGCCTGTCCGCCGAGAGGGTCCGGACGGTATCAAGCGTGGTCGGGGAGGAGGCGGCCGCCGAGGAGCCGCGGAGCCGCAGGAGGCCCCGGCTCGCTCGCGCACACATGGGAAACACAGCCGCGGCCGACATGTTGGATTGTGGCAGCAACTGCCGGCGGACGTACGGGAAAAGGACAAAAGAAGCTGATTGGCTCGGGCCGGTTTGAGTGGCAGGCAAGAGGCGCGCTCAGAGCGGCGAGAGGCCACGTGAAGCAGGAGGAGGGCGGGCAGTGGAGCCTTCTGTCCAATCAGAGACAAGAGTGAGTCTGACCTTCGATTACAACATAAAGCTGCCATGATGGTTGATGGCAAAGTGCCCAAAGTCTGCTCCATTATATCACCTGGATCAAACATGCATTTAAAAAAATACCAGAGTAAATATTGTNTCTGCACCAGTAAGATGCTGCTTCCACATTACCAAAATGAGTACTTTTACTTTTGATGCTTAAAGCACATTTAGCTTAAAATGCTTCAGTCATTTCATTTCAGTAAGGTGTTGAATGCAAGTATAGTTCTTAATGCTACCACCAGGGGGTGGCAGAGTAAAAATGTATCTAATCCTCTACTGTGTTAAATAAGATATGGGTCCACTTTTGGCCAATGAGGGCTGAGAATTTGAAAAGTGCTGCTCCTCATTATTTCTGCATTTTGTGTTTCACACAAATATTTGCATGAATCTCTTATGTAGTCTGAGGTATTGTTGCCTGTTGCACAGAGCTTTTAATGCCATATCTATCATTTTCTTACTTTCACTCAATTTCCATTCTAATTGTTCTTAAGCTGTGAATACATTCTGATCTTATCTTCTCTGCCCGTTCATCTTTAAAACCCTGTACTCCTGAACCCTGTACTACTCACAGAGTCACTGTTTGGATTTTAAGTAGAGGTGTACTGTGCTGGTTTACATTGCTGTCTGCCTCAGTGTCACTCTTGATATAACCCTCCAGTCCATCCTGTGTTAATACCAGGGTCCAGGAAAGACCAGAGCCCCCTGAGCCCAGCTGTGTGTCCATGAAGAGTGACCAGTCAAAGTCTGAACCTCTGAAATTCAAAGATGGATGCCCCGCTTCAGGAGACGGGTAATGATTTAAAAGAGACAGGCCAGAGAATAGATCCTTTCAGATCCAACATGCAGTCATGACGGTGGTCGCCATTCACCTCCTCCTATCTTAAATGAGTTATACTTCTGCCTTTATATGAGTGTGTTATTACAACAACACATTGTGTACATCATCTTTCCTCCACAGACACGTTCAGGACAAGTCTGAGGTCGTCACTGATCAGTCCTCCCAGAATAATCAACCAGACCAGGACCCCATATTTACAGTATGTCAGTGTACAACAGTTCCTCTTCTAAAGCCAATGAAACCACCTCTGAGTCTCCATGCAGCAGAATGACTTGTTGTCGACATGGCTTGGATGATGCATTCTTACTTTTGCATTTACATAATTAATCATTTGTAAAATGTTGTGTTCCAGCTGCTTGAGGAGAACATTGTTGCCTTCGTGAGGAACGAGCTGAAGAGGA
>JBBMOC010000422.1:17500-24266 GCA_037975185.1 Centropyge bicolor
TTTAATCCGGAATGGACAGACTCATTTCAGAAAAGGGGAAATTCAAGTCTTTCCTCCCTTTATTTTATTTTTCTGAGGTTAAGCACTTTATTTGAACATGCACAATTTTCACAATTTATGTATTTTCTCTTATTTTGAAATGCAGCCCTTTTTGTTTAGTAAAGGAGAGAACATTATACATATCGGCAGTCATACATATAAGTTCAGTTCTATGTTACTTGACAATAAATATTGTCAAAAAGTTTTTGAATTGTCCTTAATTCATTTGATTTGACAGTCAGGTATCGAATACATGCAGATGTTGACACAACTACTAGGCTACTTAAATATATATCACATTATATAGTTATACATTATGATCTTTTGGACCTTTGCATCAAGAAATTTTCTCCCACTGGACCTCTTTAAATTTTAGTTGAATACCCCTGTTCTAGGTCATACTGTCGGTGGGTTTGATTGGTTGCGTTAAATTCTACGTTGGGAAGTTTGTCTTCAGTTGTAATGATTCCGCAAATAACTGAAATTTCAATAAACATATAGAATAGAAACCTAAGAAAATAGAAACTAGATAGAAAAATAGAATAGAAAATAGAAATAGAAAATAAATAGAAACTAATAGAAATCTAATGCTTCTATAATGAAATAGAAAATGCTGATCTGATGTTTTTTTCCCCTTTGCTCCAGGATGGACAATGGAGGAGCCCAGAGGCTGAAACCACAACTGAGGAAGTGTAAATATCCATCATTCATCTCAACTTTAGTTTTTCAATCAGCCTCAGCAATAACTCATTGTGCTATAAGTCAAATATGGATCTTTAGGAACATCTATTGAAACAGGAAACTGCATATTCCTACTGATAAGATATGATGTTTGTTTCAGAGTGGAGGCGTCCTACATCTTCTGGAATAAAAGACACCAACATCCAAAATTATGATATTTTCATGAAATGTGATATTAGACTTATTAAGCTTCAATTGTTTGAACACTCAGAACCATAATACAGCAGCTTCATTCACCAGCTCACTGTTTGTTCACTCTGTTTGTCTCCATCAGACGCCTGCTATCTGACTCTGGACCCAAACACAGCACACATCGACCTGGTGCTCTCTGACGACAACAGGAGGGTGACGGGGGCGAGGATGTACTCGCCGGCGCAGCACTTATGGAGCCAGGTGCTGTGTGGAGACGCCCTGAGGGGCCGCTGGTACTGGGAGGTGGAGTGGAGAGGATGTGTTTCCATAGGGGTGACTTACAAAGGGATGACAAGAAGCAGGGAGGATGCCACCTGCTGGCTCGGAGACAATGACAGGTCCTGGGTCCTGGCCTGCTCCAAAAACAAATACTCCGTCCGCCACAATAACAAAGGAACAGAGATAGATAGCTGTCCCTCCGTCTTTCACAGAGTGGGAGTGTATCTGGACTGGGCCGCTGGCGTTCTGTCCTTCTACGGAGTCCTGTCCACTGACTTGCTGATCCACCTCTACACCTTCCACTGCACGTTCACCGAGCCCGTCTACCCTGCCTTTAGGTTCTGGTTTAGTCCTGAGGCACCTGGGTGCTCAGCATCTCTGTGTGATCTCTAAGTGTGTGACATGTCCAGAACCACTGTGTCATGACAAACATGACGACACAGGAAATCGTCAAAGGATATATTTCATTTTCATAACTTGGATATTATGTCATGTTAACACTGGATCTTGGAAAGAGGTAACATACGTGTAGCTATGAGGATGTTTGTCTTCTGTGAATGTGAAAAAAAAGCATCTCAGGTTTACACACAAACAGCTGAGGCTGAGTTTTTGTGGACGTTCTCAGAGATTTCAGAGACACTTCTTCTTCTTCTTCTCCATTAATGAATAAACTACTTGCAGCCATATATTGAGAATATTTGATACTTTAAAGATATTATTTGTTTGAAACGTCACTTTAAAATGCACATTCATATATTTACAAAATTATGGTGCACAAATAAAGTCTGACTTGGACAGACATTAGTTTTTATTTGACCTGAGCAGCAGAGACACTTTCCTGTGTCTACACCGCCTTCCAGTGGCCACAGAAGGTAACAACAGGCCCCAACTGCACCCGTTTAAAAACCGACCAAGATGTCATTGCACACATTGACCAGCAGAGGGCAATAAAGCCTGTGTATATAACAGTATGAAGCGTAAAAGAAGCCGGAACAACAGAGGAACACTTCCGGTGGAGACTTTCAAAATTTACTGGGTTGTACTTTAGTTGTACTTTTGTTTGATGAATACAAACAAGAAACGAAAGAAAACGAATCAGATCTTTTCTTGAACAAACAGAGAAGCAGCAGCTCTTCCTTCCTCTGTTTGTCCAGCTGAATATGAGCAGCTTTGATGTACAGACTTTTAAATTTAGATAATGAACTGAATCATTTATATCTGAATATAATGAGATGGTAGAAGCTTCAGATCAGCAGGTTTCAGCCTGAAGGCTCAGAGGAAAGGTATTTTTAAAAAGACAATTTTTTAGAACAGAGGACGTGAAATTAATTTAGAAATATATATATACATTTTTTAAAAATCCAAGACATTTTTAATGATTTATTATTATTATTATTATTATTATTATTATTATTGAGGACATTTTTGCTAACTGAATGTATTTCAAGAAGACATAAATATATTCTGTTTCAATACATATACTTTATTATTTTAAGCCGTCAGTGACGTCAGCAAATGAGAGCAAGGGAGGGAGGTGGAGAGAGGCTGACAGACAGCGGGAGAGAGAGAGAGAGAGAGAGAGAGAGAGGAGGAGGAGGAGCACACAGACAGACAGACAGACAGACAGGAGCAGTGTTGTGAATCACAGCTTCTTCATCTTCATCCTCAGCGGCTGGTTTTCAGGTAAAAACTGCGGGTTTTATTTTCTGTGTCTATTTGTTTATTATCGCTCTGTTGTTGTTTCTGTGGAGATGAAGATGAGGAAAATGATGACGATGAGGATGATGATGGTGGTGATGATGATGATGATGAAGAGAAGGGCGCTGTTCTCTGATGTAAACCTGCTGTCTGTGTCCTGTTCCCCGGCCCTGACAGAGCCGCTGTGTCCGCCTCAGGGCGTCGGTTGTTCCGCTGTCGGTTGTTCCGCTGTCGGTGTCTCTGCGGATTTCTCCGCCGTCGCTCCGTTTGCGCCTGTTTGTTTGTGACTGCGCACAAAGCGCAGCTGCTTCTGTTTCCGTCCTGTGTGAATGTGAATCCAGCTGATTCATGTGACGGTGTTTGTTGTCTCGGGATGGATGGGTGGTTGTAAAATGGAGGCTGCAGGAGGAGGAGGAGGAGGAGGAGGAGGAGGATGCTGAGGCCTCCTCTCCTCCTCACATGCTCCTCACACACCCTTCACATCCTCCACAGTCCGCCATGAGATGCTCTGTGTTCAGCACCTGCTCCTCTCTGGACCAGAGCTCCCTGTGAGAGCAGAGGACTGATCCAGGACAAGGTCACCATCAGCCCCCAGACCACAACACCCTCACCCTGTATCAATACATGTGGTACCTGTGCTGGGCTGCATCTGTGTGTATGTGTGTGTGTGTGTGTGTGTGTGTGTGTGTGTGTGTGTGTGTGTAAAACTGCGTCAGAGGATTCAAACAATCTAAAAACTGATCAGAGGGAATTAGCTGTAGCCTTGATTATAGACAAATGTCATCTAGAATAGTTGTATTAATTTAACAGAAATATAACAGCACTATCTTATTATTATAATACTTCATATTATATTATTATGGGCTGTTTCTTGCTCACAGACCGGCTCATGTCAGGATTCTGTAGTTTTCTGTCAAGACTTGTTTTTATTCTCTTTATTGTCACGTCCAGTCGAACGGCGTCACACACTGCTGGGAGCTGTAGTTGCTGGATGTCAGTGGGATAAGTTGCTCCGTCTTTGTTAAAAATGACAAACTGTTCAGATTGAATCGTCCAGTGAAGCTGTTGATGCTCGTTCATCTGAAGGAACGGACGGAGACATCTCAGGCAGAACTCAAAACAAAAAGCTCAGGTTCAGAAATATGGGTCAGTGTTGCAGGTTTTCTTCAAAGAAAATGATCATTTAGAATCAATATGGACCTCAGATCTCCATCTCCATCAGGCTACAGTCAGACGTGTTGTGAGAATCACACACGCCTCTGGTCTGTTTGCCTGACTCCATACTTCATATTTGGCCGTGTGCTGACTCACACGCTCCTGTTGCATAACCTTTGTCGTGGCCTCAGCTGAGTCCTGGTCCAGCCCCGTTCAGATGCTGGTCACTGTTGTGTTCAGGCAGGATTCAGCCAGCTGAGGCCTCTCATTACATAAAGCTCGTTACAGAGAGAAATAATTACACAGAAAGGAAATCGAGCAAATGTGGCAGCAGGACGTTTTCATTGGCCGAAGACGACGCGTGTGTTCTCGTTTCTTACGTGTTGTTTTCATGTTTTTATTGTGAGATCTCAGCAGAACCAGCTTTGGATTTTGGGATCATAAAATGGTTGGACACGTTATGTTTGCGGACTCAGAATCAAGGATCAGACTGAAAGAATTCCATCAACAAACTGAAGGACAGCAGTTAGCTTAGCACGAGCCTGCAGACAGAAACAAGCACAGAGCTGCTGTCAGAATGTAGAGACACCTCAGGTCATGTGTAACATATCAAATAACAAATCAATACTTTCTCTAACTGGAACCTGGATCTGTCCCTCAACTCACACTCAGTGTGTCCATACATTCTTTGGCATCGATCCTTTCAAAAGAACCTGGAGTTCATCCATCACTAAGATGAAAAATCCTTCACACGTCTTAATGATCCACACGATTTCTTGATTTAATCAGCTGCTTCACACAGTGAATCTCTCTCTTGATGAAATGAGTAAGCTCATAAATTCATCCGTGTGTTTTCCTTCCTTCTCGAGGTCTGATGAAGGGAGAGAAGATGGACGGTCGGCTGATGGAGGGAGTGGCTGCCGGACGGGTCTCAGCCTCTCGTCCAATTACTGAAGTGAAGAGTAGATTTAATCCAGTCAGGCCTCTCAGCAGCTCGTGATGGACAGGGAGTGTTAGCATTAGCCTCTTTAGCTACTGCCATTATCGGTACGATGCAGAGGCTTCCCGCTTGTTTCCTCTCACACACACACACACACACACACACACACACTCGTCTGGTGGCGCAGAACAGAAGCTGACAAAAACCAGGAGGAAGCCGACTGAACGATGTCGCCGCCGCATGTTGTTCCCAGACTGTAAAAAACAGCAGCTTGTTCCTTTTTCCACCGGAGACAAACACCAGCTGTGAGTGGGTGTGGGTGGAGCTCGGTGGAGCTCGGTGTGCTGGGTGCCGCTGCAGACAGGAGGTTGTACACAGGCTGTGGGTGGAATAATCAAACGTGACCTGTGACAAATGCTGCGACTCTATGAATGTTTATAATCAATGTGATTCAGAGGAGAAACCTGACTTTAGAAATGAACGTGTTGCTGCTTCCTTCTCTCTCGCAGGCCCAGCTGCAGCATCGCTCATCATGACGAAAGAGGAGAACCTGGAGGTGCAGGAGAAGGAGCGGCACGACCGGGAGGAGCAGGAGGAGGGCAGGGTCCAGAGAGAGGAGGAGGAGGCGCTGACCGAGGAGGAGGAGGAGGAGGAGAAAGAGGAGGAAGAGGAGGACGAAGATGAGGAGGAGTACGAGCTGGAGGAGGAGCGGGAGGGGGAGGAGAGGACCGAGGTGGACGATGACGAGGAGGACGAGCAGGAGGAGGAGCGGGAGGAGAGAGAGGAACGGGAGGAGGAGCAGGATCCAGCGGCCGGCGGAGAGCGTGAGGCCGAGCCGGAGGCCGAGCCGCTGTCGGTGTCCGAGTACCAGAGTCCGGTTCACGAGCCGCGCCGCCGAGCCATGGTGCACCCCTCCGCCCAGGCGCCGCTGCCCAAAGACTACAGTACGTCACACCGCCTTAAATACTGTCACACCACATACGCTCACATCACCTTAAATGTGCACTGTCATGGCAGAAGGTGCAGCTGCTCCATCACACAGTGTGTGGACGACAGGCTCATTGGTATTCATCAGACTCAGAGCAGGCCAGCTCCATTATGTGTGTGTGTGTGTGTGTGTGTGTGTGTGTGTGTGTGTGTGTGCTGTGGCCTCTCCTCCTCAGCAGCCTGACAGACTCTCCTCTGTCCCGTCTGAGGGTGAAACTGTGAGCGAAGTTTTACCACCAGTGATCGACTCCATCTCGCTGCAGCTGATCCCTCTCACATTGTTGTGGACCAAGCAGTCAAGCACAGTAAAACATGGGCTTAAAGTTTTTCACAAAACAATAAGTTTAGGGCCCTTAAAAGAGAAAATATAATCCTACAAAAAATAAGGCCAACAAAAGGTAGACCCTAACTCAATAAACAGACCTGCCCAGATGAGCTGCTGGGCAACATATATAACAGTGGAAAGGCCCACTTTGACCCCACATACACACAATACCTATACTACCATGATGCAGTAAATCTTGGTCTGGTCCATACGAGGGACATCAGTATAAAGCAAGCGGCAACCTCCGGCGCTGAAAAATGAAGCCAATGCGGAAGTGCAAAAAAGCTGCAGTTCCTCGAATAACCACTAGAGCAGGCTGCAGAAGGGAGTCAATTACATTTGAGCCCCATGTTAAAATGTCCGATTTTACCACAGAAAAAAACATATTTACAGCCTGGTTCAAAACATGGCTCTAGTCTCATAAGCTGTTTTTCTACTCCATGACAACTCTGGGGGGGGCGAATTTTTTT
>JBBMOC010000422.1:33814-38814 GCA_037975185.1 Centropyge bicolor
GGAAAAACTAGAAACAAGAAACAGAAATGACTGGAATTTCCTTAAAACCACAAACTGTCCTTGAACAGACTTCAGTGAGGTAGCAGGATTTCACAAATGCCCAGAAGTGTAATGTTATACAGCGTCCGGACGTTGCAGGTCCAGCTTTGTTCAGGGACCAGATGAAGCTGAGATTGTGTCTAACTAAAGGCAGACTCACTTTCCTGAGCTCTGGTTTATTGAAGCTGTGTTTGAAATGTTCTGGAAGACAGTTTCTGGGGAATAGGAGTGTCTCGGTGTCACTGTATGCAGATGACTCACAGCTTTACCGTCGACATCGATGCTGCTGTCCCATCCAGACCTGGACAAAGAGCCTGATGAGCTGAAGTGAGTCCACATGTTGTACTTCACATCTGCTCATAATTTCACACACAGGAACTGTTTGGCTACAAATAGACTCCACTCCACAGAGTCACGACCTGCTGGCTCCTTCATGTTAGGTGAACATAGACGTCAGTGGACCACAGTGATGGTGAGGTTTGTCTTTGTACAGTAAACGTACAGTACAGTCAATGTGTCCCAGTGAAGCCTCTGTTGGTTTGAACATGGTGTTCTTACTGCTGTGTACATGTGGAGCTTTCTCTGGTTTGGCCACTAAGCGTCACTAGTGAGTCACTGGTTCATCATCTCACAACCAACGAACTGTTCCAAAAGCTCTGCTCATTCTCTCTTTGTTTGGCTCCATTTAAAGGACAGTTTTAGCTCTTTGACTACAAACCGCAGTTTGTTTATGTAAAAGAGATTTTTGACACTGATTCCTCTGCATCGCCACCTGATGAAAACACGAAGAGCAGGCTGGATTATATTAAATCAGAAACTGATGGACGATTTGGAAAATGAGCATCAATTATTTGTGGTTTGTAGTTGATGAGTTAATCACTGGTTCGCTCCTTTAAATGCTCTATAACCGATCGGTGTTTGTGTCTGAGAAAATAATGTTGAACTCATTCTCATAGAAACTAACTCAGCACTGGTTGTTTTAACATTAATACGTCTTCAGATTATACAGTATATAGCCTATATTTTGATAACTTCACTAAGTGTACTTTTTGTTCTCTGGTTTTTTGTAGTGTGTGTGTGTGTTACTTTGTGCTCGGTTCAGTCCATGTGAGTGAGTAACTCCTGTTTTAAAGTGTGTGAAGCTGACGGACGTTAAAGGGGAAACAGGGGAGAAGGAGCATCGGACGTCCTCATCCTAACAGATACTCACTGCATGCTCTCTCTCTCTCTGTAACTTTCTCTCTCAGTATTTTCTCATTTCAGTTTTTCAATATGTGTAACTTCTTCTTATCAGCATGGAAGTGCTTCTAATA
The DNA here is from genome assembly GCA_037975185.1 of Centropyge bicolor. NCBI lineage: Eukaryota > Metazoa > Chordata > Actinopteri > Pomacanthidae > Centropyge > Centropyge bicolor. The sequence continues at coordinate 35,167 of JBBMOC010000422.1, forward strand.
ATAACAGTGACGACTCTATGAATATAATAAAGACTTTGATGTTGTTTTTCTACCTGTGCATTGTTTTTACTCTCAGGAAACCTTTTGGAAGTTTAGTTTGAGTTTTACACTGAAATTGAAATGTGATTTGATCTGTAATAACACAATGGGTTGGGTAAGTGGGCGACACCTAGTGGCCAGTTTTCAGTACAGCTTCCTCTCAGAAAGCAGAAAGAGGCAACACAAGTTTGAACAGTGCAAACCACAAAAAGTGAACAACTTTTTATGAAGTTGGATTTTGGCTCTAGACAGGATTCAGGCTCAGATCATAATATATTATAAGTAATATATATAAGTTTTTCCCAGTGTGCTTCAGTACAAACAACATGAATCATGTGGTGAGTCAGTTTATATAAATGTTGCTGAATTATAAAGTATAAAAGTCATAAATAGAAATAAAAACCAACACAAGACTGAATTCATTTCATGCCGACATTTATTTCTCGATGAAACCGCTGGAGGTTACAAAAGGTGCTTGTGTTTCAATCAGTGTCTTTAATCCACTGATTTCAATAAATTACATAGAAATTCAAAATAATTTAAAACTAGAAAACTATAAATCGCTCAGTAGAGGATAAACAGCAGCGTCGACCAAACGACTCTCCTTAAACATTTCATAGTCAGATGCTCGAGAGTTCAAAGTGTCTTCAGTCCAGAAGGTGGTGTCGATCTGCAGCCATCACCTCAGCAGGTTAGCACACCTCCACCCTGCTGAAGGGCCCTGGGGCAGGATGCAGCTGACCTTTGACCTCTGAGGTCCCCACACAGGAGGAGTGTGACCTGTGAGCCGCAGGTGGAGCTTGTGTGGGTTCAGAGGAAGGAGGTGAAGAGAGCTTCCTGTCCGCTGCGGCGCCGCGGGGAGGGGAGGGCGATCTGACCTTTGACCTGCTGCGCTGCCTCTTCCTCCTGGCCCTGCGGTTCTTAAACCACACCTGAAACACAGAGGAGAGTGTGACCACATGTTCTCTGAGCTGCAGGTCAGAATGAAAACTAGCAGCTCCAGTCAGGTGATAACAGCTGTCTGCTGGTTGGACAGGTTCAGTCATACATGTGTTAGACTTGATTTGAACAAACAGCGCCCCCTGGTGGGTCAGCGTGAGAAGCCACCTGGACGGCCGGTGGTTCGTGTGTGTGTGTGTGCACTCACCCTGACGGTCTCCTCGCTCAGCCCGGTGCTCGTCGCCAGCTGAGCGCGCGCCTCCACCGACGGATAGTCGCTGAGCTCGAACAGCGCCTCGAGCTGTTTGGTCTGACTGTCGGTGAACACCGTCCGCATCCGGGACTTCTGACGCGCCTGCGCCTGCGCGGACAGCTCGCCCGGGTGGTAGCCATGGTAACCTGGTAACCGATCAAATACAATTAATGGGTGATTCTTCAATTCAGGGAGTTTTTCCGTCTCCAGTGGAGATTTTCAAGGGAAAAACAAGGATTGCATTTGTTAAGGAAAATGTTGAGTGTGATGACGGATGTACGAGGAACAGCGAGATGAACTAAATATTAACTATAAATGAATTGCAAATTGAACAAATATAAACTATATGAATTTGAGCCCAGAACAGTCACATTCTGGCACATTCGAGTTTTCAACACACTGAAAAAGTATTAAAACGTCATCACTGAGACACAGTTATTTTTTCATAGCTACTACAACCTTAACAAACACAATGATTGTTTTTCTGGGACAGAAACACTCAGCCTTAAACGGAATTCTATTTTATTATTACTGTAACTTTAAACTTTAGACGTTTGATCGACTTTAACCTGAAATAACAGTTTTATCTGTGATCTCGTCCTGAATTAAATGAAAGTTAAAAATGATAAAGGAGTAAAATAAAGTTTCTTAAATTGACGCAGAAACGGTTGAAACTTGAGATCCAGACTGAGACAAAGGTTTGTTTCTTCTCAGTAAATGTTAACGTACCTGCAGGCTCGTGTCTGAAGTGAACATAAAGTCCGCAGGTCGGATACAAGCCGCTCAGATCCGGCTGCTGAACAGCGCCCCCGTGCGGGTAGAACTCTCCACAGCTCATCCCTCGGTGCTGCAGGCAGCCCGGCACCGGCACCGGGACCCGCACCGGGACCGCAGGGAGCCTGAGGCTGCCGGGCTCCGGGTTGAATCCCTGCAGGTGAGCGCCCCCTATCGGCGGCCTGGGCCCGAGCTGCGGGGACAAGATGCGCTCGATGCTGAAGTCCGTCACTGTGCTTCCGTCCATGACCCGAGCCAAGGGACCCTGAGAGACCTGAAAGACCTGAGACCCTGAGAGACCTGAGTGACCTGAGTGACCTGAGAGACCTGAGAGACCTGAGCTGTGCAGGTCCTGGAGGTCCAGCTTTAACAGGAGACCCGGATCAGACCTCTTTAATATGTTAATGAGGGTTTGATGGCTGAGCTTGAGTCAGACATGAGAAGAAAGCTGGACTTTGATTTGACCTCTTGAACTCGTGAATTCTTTGAACTGATGATGGACTGAATGTGTTCATTAATGTGTCTGTGCTTCTTTGAATCTGCATCAGCTGATAATTCTCACTTTTCTTCAAACGGCTTCATTGTCTTTCAAAATAAAACAAACACTGAAGCAGAGTCTGAACAGAGATGCTGTTTATTCAAAATACTTTTATTTTGTTGGGCATCAAGTTCATTAAATGTTTATGTTTTAAGTGTGTTTCTAAAATCTGTCTTGGTCTGATTATTGTTTTAATCAACTTTTAGAGAGAAAAGAAAACGTGTTTTAGTTTGAAATGTGGTGTCATAAGATATAGAAGAGTACATGTGATTTCATTTTGTGTTCCCTGCAGTTTTATTTACTTTATTTAATTATGATGACGTATAGATAAATATCATCACAGTGTGAGCTCTTTCTGAAGTGTGTGTTCAGACATGAACCTGCAGCCTCTCTGCTCACACACAGCAGGATCATCTGCAGGGTGTGTTTGTGGCCTGCAGGGGTCGCCAGTGTCGTCTGTCATTTTCCTGCTGCAGATGTTGAAGCTCATCTCAACGACAAACTGCAAACAGCAAAGCAGGAAGTGACAGAAGTCAATGAGCTTTTCTCACATGTTTCTGCTTCAAACAGCCTGAAAACCTGCGCTGACTGAAACTGAATCAGAAACTAAACTTGTCTGGAAATTAAATATAATAAAAAATAAAACTTTCTGTCCATAGGAAAGAACTTTTTTTTTTTAATTAAAGCTTCCATTATGTTACATGTTGCACATTCTGTTACAGTTATTACTGCAGTAGAAGCACAAGTGATGCTAGTGATAGTGGTGGTATTAGTACCTGCAGGAGTACATTATACACACAACAGTACATATATACTGACTGTGTACTCTGATTTTTACTTCACTAACATTTTAATGTTACATTTTGTTTTAAATGAAGAAAACAGACACACAAAAGTTTCGAGTGAATCGGTTTTATTGGTCATTAAAATATCAGCTGGTAGTAAAATAAAATGATAAATGAGAGTTTTAAAACACAGAAACTGTAAAGTTGAAAGAATAGATGCAAATATCAAAAGCATGAAGTAAATGTGAGCTTGTCTTGTTTCATTGTCCTGTGTGATGTGGTGTTAGTTCAGTGGGACTTCAGAGGCAGGATCAATCAGT
>JBBMOC010000422.1:43814-49625 GCA_037975185.1 Centropyge bicolor
GCCTGCGTCCAGATGTCCAGAAGGTCAGAGCCATCTGTCCTGGAGCAGGACACCGGACCCCGAGTGGCTCCTCCCTCTTCCAATCAGCTCGTTCAATGGTTCCTTCAGACTGTATGAGAAGAGACAGACTCAACAAGAGCCAGAAGAAACAGGAAGAGAGATTCAAGAGTTATCATCAGCAGGAGCTGAAAGTGAGTCCGACAGACTGAAGGTGAATGGACAGTGGACAGGTCAGCGTCTCAGCACCTGAGCTGACGTCAACACAGGAGGAAACTGGACTCCAGCAGGACGGGAGATGTCCTGTGGATCATGACATGTGTGACTTCAGTGACCGCTGGATTTTAAAGTTTCACAGAAACACGAGAGCTCTGAAGTGTTCGGAGACGTGAGGAACCAGCAGCTGCTGAACTCCCTCTGTCCTCGTGGCCATAAATACAGCTCATTGTCTGGGTGTGATTGTGTCGGCAGAGCCGCTCATCGCCGCTGTAAATAGCCCCAGAACCAGCGTCTTATGTAATTTCCTGCTAAATCTCTTTTTGAAATACGGCATTTACGTAACTGTCCTACAACAACAGGCCTCATTTACATAATTGCATGGAGATAAAGTCGCTGCACCAATATGTGACAGAGGGTTCACGAACTCATTTACATATATGCAGATGAACCACACATGCACACACACACACACACACACACACACACAGGAAGCAGGCATTGATTTGTTGTGTCTGTCGGCTGTCAGTGAGTTTCCTGTGTCAGTGTCTGCACGTGGTCGCCGCACGCAGCCGTGATGGACGTTTATGATTTGTAACACTGGACTGTAAGAATAAATAAAACTGGATAAAATAATAAAGATTAATATAAAGGTGTCAATACATTTCATGAATGTGCCAAAAAAACAAAAGAGGTCATGAATGTAAAAAAGTCTAGTTACTCACTGGAGAGGGGAGAGACAGGTTGTGGGTTCGAGTCCCACCAGAGCCGAGCTTTGTGAGACGATGTTGGAGGTCATGCTTCAGATGAAATAACTGAACACATCTTCCACGCTCACTGTTGACCTGCTGACCTGAAAATAAAAACAGCTCGTCCGGACATTTCCTGGAAACAAAAGTGATCTGGGCGTAACTGTGAAGTGAAGAAAAGGTTCAGTTGGTTGAGTTGCAGAAAAAAACTGAAGAAATTGTTGAACAGAATAAATAAGATATAAAAAAAATCTAACTCATTCAACATTTGCAGAGAAGAGAGAAGGAGGCTGTTTGACTTCTGCTCCTGAATCCTGATCTGGAGGCGTCAGAGTTCTTCAGCTCTTGAATTTCCTGTTTGACAATTTGATGATTGCTGTGTTTAGATATTTTAAATTTCTCTATGTTTACATTTTTTTTAAATTAATGTTCTCTCTTCTGATGTGTTTTATCTGTTTTACTTTCACTTTTTATTGCATCATTTTTATTTTTTTCTGCCTGAACCTTCTGATTTTATTTTGAAAGGTAAGAACAATGGAAACAAACAAACAATAAACACAGAGTGATGACGCGTGAGAGCGCTGATTCTCTCACGTTCACATTCTGAGCTGGATGATGGAGGTTTATGTGTTTATCGTTTGATGACCTATGTAAAGTAGGTCAGAGGGGCCGCGTCTCATTTCAAACTCAGCTCCACTTCCGTGTCTCCTTCACCAAGAGGTGAGGACACAAACAGCCTGAGGATCACTACAGGACAACAAACAGATAATGGGTAGTATTGAATTATAAAAACTAAATGTAAAAGTTGTTTAAAGGTTTGAAAGTTTACGCACTTTATTCAGTGTAGGGAGGTGAAGGAGATGTCAGTTATGAAATGGGACGCAGGTAGAAATCCAGATCGTGTGGAGCGTGATGCGGGTGAGCAGCTGCAGGTGTGTGCGTGCAGACTCGGAGGGGCGTGGCCTGTCGTCTACCTGCGGCAGGTAGGCTGGGTCACGTGCTGCTGTTTGCTCGCCGTGTTTTCCTGCAGCGGACTGAAGACGCTCGGTCTCTCAGCCGGTTCGGAACCTTACCTGACCACCGGAAGTGTCTTTCAGGTGTTTCTCATGAACCTCGGACGTGTTGGACGTTTCCACGTTTCCTCCAGCAGCAGGTGAGTCTCGACCAGCAGTGGTTTCCGGTTTCTCCGTTTGTTTCGTTTGTTGCTTTTTAAAAAAAATCAGGTTTCAAACTTCAGCCGAAACTTTGCTGTTTGTTTTTGTTATTTTAAGCTCAGAGTTGTTTTCAGGAAACATGAAGATTAAAATGAAGATGAAGGGGAAAAAAACTGCAGCACAGAACCGGTTTATACCCGGACTCTGTGTGTGTGTGTGTGTGTGTGTGTGTGTGTGTGTGTGTGTGTGTGTGTGTGTGTGTGTGGGGTCCTGGTTCAGGTCTCAGGTTTGTCTCTGTATGTTCAGTTCAGGTTGTGTGTGTCAGCTCAGAGCTGTTGATCGGAGTTGAGATGTGGTTGACTTGGCTCCTCAGAAAAACTCTTCTGTTTGTGTGTCAGTGAGATTGACAGTGTTTGATGAAGCTGCAGCAGGAGAATCTGAAACTGACATGAAGACATGAACCAACTCTGCTTGTCTCTGCTTTTGTTGAGGCCGTTGATTCTTTAGTTTTCACAGAGGCAGATTGTTCCAGTAAAAAAGACGAGACAAAACAACATGAAAAGAACATTCTCTAATTAGAGTTTCTCAAACCAGAGGATTTACTCTCTGTTTTCTGTCATTGCAAACTGAATAAAGCGAGACATGTGAGGACGTGGACTCGTGGAGCCTGTGATGGGCTTTGAGTCCAAACGTCCTGTGTCCTCCTGCAGCTGCAGGCCGTCCTCAGTCCAGCCTGATGTGACAGGTCACAACCAGCTCATTATCTTTGTGCGAACACGCCGTCTCGCTCGGCGGATGCCGCTCTGCTGCCGGGATTCAAACCGGCTGCAGGAGTGTTTCTCTCCACCCAGAGACACTCAGACCTGTTCCTGATCCTCTGCCACACCTGAGCTCAGACCACAGATCGACACCTGGACGAGCAGCACTCAGACGTTTCAAACCCGGTGAAGCTGTTTGATCACAGCAGATATTTGTTGTTGTTCAGGTTCAGCTGGTTTGAATTCAGTCAGCTGAAGATGTATTGAAACAATATGGATATTCTATTAACATCACATTTGAGGATGTGCTGTTTGACATGTGTCACAGGAACCTGTGTGTGTGTGTGTGTGTGTGTGTGTGTGTGTGTGTGTGTGTGTGTGTCAGGTCATTGTGATTCGGCTCTGGTGGCTGCAGGTCCATCTGATCCCGGGACCCTGAGTCGGAGCCCCGGTCGGGTGGAGGCAGGTCACTGTGTCACGGAGCTCAGGTGAACCTACCTGTGGCCTTTCATACTGTCACTGTGTCACATATCACATGACGGTGAGACCTGAGCTGTGCTGGATGTTTCCTGTTACCTGAGAGGTCGGATTAAACCTGGAGGCCAGTTTGACCCAGTTCCCACCTGAAACTATGACAACGGTCACTGAAAATGTGCCAAAAGAAAAGTTCTTATTCTTTCAGACTATATGTATTATTGATTACATGTTATTGTTATTATGTGATTGTTTCCTCTGTCGAGCTTCAGATTATGAGCTGATCCTGAAGGTTTGCAGCTGCAGTTAATGATTGTTTCCACAGGTAGAAACGAGCCCTGAGACTCACCTACTTTAGAAACAGGGACTAAATAATGAAGAGTGCAGTTCTGAGCTGGAGACAGGTGTGTGAGGAAGAGGAGGGAGAGATGAAGGCTCTGAGCTGAAGACAGGTGTGTGAGGAAGAGGAGGGAGAGATGAAGGCTCTGAGCTGAAGACAGGTGTGTGAGGAAGAGGAGGGAGAGGTGAAGGCTCTGAGCTGAAGACAGGTGTAGCACTGCCTCCTCTCAGTCCGTGGAACTCGGCGCTCTCTGCCGCCGCGTGACATCACTTCCAGCTTAGTTAGTTTAACATTCAAATCTGTGGAGACAGGCAGACGTATTTGGGTCAGGAGATTCAGATCTGTTGGCTGAAAACGCTCCTCTGACACCTTCAGACATCTCAGCGTCGCCTTCAGCCTGAAACCAACTTTGACATAATCACTGAGCTTTGAATCATGAAGTCGTTTCTGTCTGATTCACTTTCATAAATCAAAAGGGCTCAAAATGTGCGGCGGCTCTTTTTCTGCTGTTTTTTAAGAAGAATAAGTTCAATATTTCAGAAGGTAAAATAGAAACTGTGTATTTGAACAACACCTCAGAGTCTTTGTGAAGAAAGTCCACATGTCGGTGAACTCGTCGTTCGGCAGGAGGAGCTCCCTCAGATCAGATGGAATCACTCAGATTTATGAAGAGTGTTAGAGGTGGTTTTGAAAAATGAACACATTCAGCCTCGTTCGTTTTTAAGAATGGGTCATAATAACTGTAAACAGTCGGCCTCTAGTGGCCGCTGCTGGTATGGAGGCTAATCTACAAGCAAACAAAAGTCATCGTTTAGTTTCACGTCAGGATCCAGTCTGACAGCGCATCGACTGTTTCCTGCAGCTCATCTTCAGTTTCAGTCGACACCAGTTAGAAATGATCNATCGACTGTTTCCTGCAGCTCATCTTCAGTTTCAGTCGACACCAGTTAGAAATGATCACAGCTATAAACTTATAAATAATAATAATAATATATATAAATGTATAAAGTCACAAAATCTTCTCTTCACTCTTTCAATCCGACTCATTTTTCCACATCTGTTCCTAAACGTAACCAAAGAGCTTCTGTTGCTAAAACCCGACCACGTGTGTGGCTCCGCCCCCGTCCAGCCTGACGCCCCCGTGGTCAGGACTGGAGTCTGGACCGAGCCCGTTCAGGACTGGAGTGTGGACGGAGCCAGCATTAAGAGTGAGGCTCAGGTTGGAGCTGTGAGTCCTAGGGATGCACATTTTGGATTTTTTTTATGACCGTTAACCGACGCCCTTTAACGATTAATAACCGTTAACCGATAAGATTTAAATGTCCTTCCATGCTGCCATTCCGACATACCACCATTTAGACATCAATCAGAGAGTCACTGACTCTGTGCTGTCTGGCGCTGTATTGCAGATTTACAATGACGACAAATAGTTAGATTACTCATCTAAAATGTAAAAAAAAAAGAAGCTACAATCTTTAGATATAATTAACAGTACTGTAGGCTTCGATCGTCTGCTATTGCTTTTTAAATTATGTCGAGAGCGAGCGCGCTGGTGATTTCTTTAATTGTTAATTAATTAATTAAAAACATTTTTTAAACAGTTCTGATGGAGCTCAATGTTTATCTGGATGATGCGGCTTCATTTCGAACAATTTTACTGTAAACCTGGACGACCCGTGACGTGTCTGGAGATAAAAAAATAATATTCAATGTAATGTGTGTTTTGTGTGTAATTGCATACAAGGATACACACCCTCCCCTACTGTACAACACGAAGGAGACTGGAATTAGTCAGTGACTTCAGGTGTCATTGATATCTGTAATATCAATGTTGCATATGATGCCAGCGTGCATGGAGACACACGGGCTGAATGGAGAGCTGCGCTCCAGCTGGCTGCTGTGACAGCTCACTGACACTGTGTTTCTGCTTACAGTCAGTGATCCCTGAGATTCACACATGAATATAACATGTTTCACACTAGCCCGAGTTACATTAATACGTGTACTAGACATATTATATTTCCCGTTTCAGAAGTTTTTAATAATAGATTGGAGGGATGTTTTTTGAGTACTGTGACCCATTCAAAAGTGCCGTGACAAAAAAATTCTCATGGGCTTTATTT
>JBBMOC010000423.1:0-27332 GCA_037975185.1 Centropyge bicolor
GGAGAGAGGAGGAGAGGAGAGGAGGAGAGAGGAGGAGAGGAGGGGAGGAGGAGAGGACAAGGGGAGGAGGAGGAGAGGAGTCTTACAGTCTGTCCTAATAACGGTCCGTCTCGTAGTGTCTCAGTTTCAGCGTAGTCGTCGTCCTTGTGTCTCCTGCTCACTCCAAACTCAGCGTTTGTTTGAAGTTTGGCCTCATATCAAGTTTAACATCAACCTGAAACTGCATCAAATCGGACAGATTGACAGGCAGCGAGTGAAAGACTGACGACATGAAGGAGACGGATTCTGCTCAGTCGGATCCATTCGATCCTCTGTGATGCTTCTGATCATTCCTCAAACGTTTCACTTTGAAATCAAATGATTTCACTCGTCTTCACTTAATGACTCATCATTATTTCATGGTGATAATCAGACAGTTCAGGTTATTACTGCAAATGACCACTGAGTGTGTGTGTGTGTGTGTGTGTGTGTGTGTGTGTGAGAGAGAGACCTCGGGGAGGAAACACTCACCCTCTTAAAATGCCATCCAACAGGTCTGTGAGCTCCAGGACTGATTTACATGCAGCTCCCACTGAAGTGACACTTTCCCCTGACACACACCATCACATGCAGGTGGACAGACAGAGAGGCAGGTGGACAGGCAGAGAGACAGGTGGACAGACAGACAGACAGAGAGGCAGGTGGACAGGCAGAGAGACAGGTGGACAGGCAGAGAGGTGGACAGACAGGTGGACAGACAGACAGGTGGGCAGACAGAGAGACAGGTGGACAGACAGAGAGGTGGACAGGCAGAGAGACAGGTGGACAGACAGAGAGACAGGTGGACAGACAGGTGGACAGACAAAGAGACAGGTGGACAGACAGAGAGACAGGTGGACAGACAGAGAGACAGGTGGACAGGCAGAGAGACAGGTGGACAGACAGAAAGACAGGTGGACAGGCAGAGAGGTGGACAGACAGGTGGACAGACAGACAGGTGGACAGACAGAGAGACAGGTGGACAGACAAAGAGACAGGTGGACAGACAGAGAGACAGGTGGACAGACAGGTGGACAGACAGAGAGACAGGTGGACAGGCAGAGAGAATCAGACACAGGAGACATTTCACTGCAGGACGAAGACTTTACTGCATGGAGCTGAGAGTACTGCAGTACTTTTACTACATGAAGCTGAGAATACTGCACTACTTTTACTACATGAGGCTGAGAGTACTGCAGTACTTTTACTACATGAAACTGAGAGTACTGCAGTACTTTTACTACACGAGGCTGAGAGTACTGCAGTACTTTTACTACATGAAGCTGAGAGTACTGCAGTACTTTTACTACATGAAGCTGAGAGTACTGCAATACTGCAGGTACTGTAAGTCCTTCATCCAGCCTCAAGCTGCTTGTGAGACAGTGATTTTCAGATCACTGTTGTTTTCAAACCAAGCTGTTTTCTCGTCTCTGTATTTTTTCCCTCGACTCCGTTTGAGTGATTTTGCGAGTCGAACACAAACAGAGACAAATCACGTCCAAACACTCGTCTCTGTCTCAGTGTCTCTGGATCACACTCACTCATCCACACACACTTTGGACCGTGTTTGGGTTTAGCTGCTACTTTCATCCTTCATAAAGCTGCTGTGGAACGACGCTGCTCTATCAGACACTGAAGCCACGCTGAGGCTCATCTTTAAGTTGAACTTTCATGCGTGACCTGCTGGTATTTTTGGAAAGCCGGTGAGTCATATCCACCGAACGTGGAGGGAAATTTCTCCACCTTCTAATTTTGTTATTGGCTCAGAGACGGATGGTAAAACTCACACAGACCAACAGCGCCTCCCTGTGGCCATCTGCAGAACTGCAGCACCGTGTCCACACATAAAAAACTAGAGAAGCAGTGGGAGAGCGCAGACCTCAGCTCCCCCAGCTTATTGTGACTTACAGCCCATAATATTAGTCCTACCTTTGACTTATCTATTTCAATGGATTCCTGGACCATAAAAACAGACCCTCAGCAACTGGAATCACATCAATATCATTTTTAGTTTAATAGCTATACCCGAAAATCCACATTTCTGTAATGGCGGTTTTACAGATCACCTCCAAAATTTAATCATTTGTTCCGTGTCTCAGAAAGGACAATTCCTGAAAATTTCATCAAAATCTGTCCATAACTTTTTGAGTTATGTTGCAAACAAACAGACAAACAAACCAACGCCGGCAAAAACATAAGCTCCTTGGCGGAGGTGATAAAAGAAAGAGTTAACTCTTTGATTCAAAAAGTGAATCTGAGAGAACCAACCTGTGTTGAAACCTCAGTTTATAATTCAGCCTGAGGTCTGAAGTATCCACACACTCACTGTCCTGATCAACCATCCAGTGATGAACTGTGGTGTCACATGTCCACATCCTGATTCAAATGGATGTTTTCTGAACTGTGTATTAGTTCAAATCCATCACATTGAAACAATCATTTGGAAGTTTTGTTTTGAAATGTATTTGGAATAAAAAATAAATTAAATATGTTATGTTTCTACTTTTCTCCAAAATGTTAGAATACAAGTTTAAAGTCAAATAAAAAGGAAACAGACTCAACTAAAGCACAGTAACATCAGCTCATGGTGGTTGTGAAGTGTTAACAAAGACCAAAGTCCGGATCAGTGAAGGTCTCACAGTTCATCCTGAGGGGACCATGAATATTCTGCAGTGATTATTTCCACTCCAGTAACTGTAGAGACAGTTCAGTCGGAGCGTCCAGCTGAAAACAGATGAATGCAGCTTGACGAGATTCAGAAAAGTCATGTGATGTGACATCATCAACCTTTGAAATAAACAGAGGTGAATTCTGAAGCTGTCTTTCAGCAGAAAACACCAGAAGCGACCTGGCCCATAAAGACTCTTCAGCTCGTTCACAGCTGCTGAAAATCAACACATCTGATCAGAAATAATAAGACAGGCTTTTATTTTCATGATGCTTGAGGCACAAACAGGAAACATTCAACAGCAACGCATGCAGCGGATTAATAGATCCAGTCAATATGTCCACCAACAGAAATCCATCATGTGGAGACATTTCCAGGCTGAAAGCAGAGATAAGACACAAACATGAAACACAGTCATCACTTCAAGCTTTTGGCACCGAACACAAACAAACATATCAAAATGAATTAGAATTCAAAGAAACCACAACAGCATCAAACATTAAAGGAGTGAAGGACATTGTTTAAAGCACAAAGCTTCCTCACACACGCCTTCATCGTTAAATGGCTCGAATGTTATTCTCTTTTCTGCCTCCATCACTCGCTTTCCTGGAAAACATTTATCAAAGCCAGCGTCGAGTGAAACAGTCACATTCCTCCCAAAAAGGCCTTGTTCCTCCCGGCGGATACACGACAGTCTGTCAGAGTGTCACCATCGCGTGGCATGTACAAGGACAGGAAGTGAGCGCCGCCCGCCAAAACAAAACATTTTAATGAGCACACACGCCTGTCATGGAACTTCACAAGTTCAGTGAGGTGAGACTTTTTATCAGCTGCAGAATGTTTGGACGGAAACTGTTTCCACTTTACTTCAGCCTTTAAAGAACAAACAGGAGCTTCACTCTTCTTCATGAGACTGACTCCGACTTCACCCACAGGACTCTGACGGTTTCTGACGGAAAGCTTTCATTCAACTTTGATGGAAAAGTAACTGAACGTTCCCTGAAAAGCTGGTTTTTACTGCCCTCTGGTGTCTGAGCCGGTCACCTGGCCAGGTGTGCTCCAGGACCTGGTGAACACTGTGAAACCTGCACTGTTACACACAATCTGAACATCGAGTGTGAAGCTAACGGGGGTTAGCTTAGTTAGCACGACGACACTAAAACACAGGGAACAGAAGCCACTGACCAAGACATCGAAAGCTCACTTATTAACACATATCTCATTTTTTTTAACCGTGCAAAAACCAAAGTGCAAAAATGACAAGTCACTGTTTTAACCATCAACAAGTGAAGGAGCCGTTTCCTTTACCATCGCTGACCTCATCAACCACGCAGCAGGACGGACTCTTTCCTCAGCGTCTGTTTGTGGGATTCATGTATTTTCTATAGTTTTGGACTCACTTGCTAATTAGAGGCTCGACACCATCATCATCAAACTGTCATGGCCGACATTAAAAACATCCTCAGCACAAACGTCAGCGTGTCTCCCTGTTTCCTCCCTGTTTCTCTGTGAAAGCAGAAATGGTGCGTTCAAGGCCACATGAATGTCACGAGTGTCAGGACGGTTACAGCATCACATCAGTGACGGCACAACACTTGACTGAATGTGTGCGGCGGGGGTTCACTGAAACGGATGGAAGCGACGGGCAGAGTGTTGTTGTTAGTGTTTGGCTTCTCGGGGGTAAAACTCGGCCAAGGTGCTCTGAGGGATCCTCTTCAGCATCTCTCTGGGGAAGATCCTCATCAGCTGCCAGCCGATGTCCAGGGTCTCGAACACGCTCCTGTTCTCGTAGGCGCCTGGACACAAACACGAGGAGGACAAACAGATTCTGATTCCTTCACTCAGTTTGATTTGTTCAGTCACAGAAGCTGTCAGACAAATGTAGTGAAGCACGACGTTTCCCTGTTCATCAAAAGTCAGTCAGTCAAACACAGAACTGGTTCCTCCACCGACGGTCTCAGACAAACACCTGCTCTGTTTTCTACTGTTCATCTGGACCCAAACTGTTGCACATTCATTTTATGCTCCTTCATCACTTCTAGCAACAACTAGACCATAAACTATAACTAGTGTTCTGTTGTGCCCCACTGCACCTTGGGAGATGAAGTTTTTCTCAAACTTGGCCAAGAACTCCAGGTAGAGCAGGTCATCGGGGGTCAGAGCCTCCTCCCCCACCACCGCCTTCATGGCCTGGACGTCCTTCCCGATGGCATAACACGCATACTGCACACACACACACACACACACACACACACACACACACACACACACAGACACACACACACACACACACACACACACACACACACACAGAAACAGGTAAATATAAGGCCAGTCTGTGCAGTATAAAGAAGGAAGTGTGTGTGTGTGTGTGTGTGTGTGTGTGTGTGTGTGTGTCTGTGCCTGTGTGTGTGTGTCTGTGTGTGTGTGTGTGTCTGTGTGTGTGTGTGTCTGTGTGTGTGTCTGTGTCTGTGTCTGTGTGTGTGTCTGTGTCTGTGTGTGTGTGTGTCTGTGTGTGTGTGTGTCTGTGTGTGTGTCTGTGTGTGTGTGTGTGTGTGTGTGTGTGTGTGAGTGAACTCACGAGCTGGTTGGAAACGTCGGAGTGGTCTCTGCGCGTCATCCCCTCCCCGATGGCCGACTTCATCAGACGAGAGAGAGACGGCAGCACGTTGATGGGAGGGTAGATCTGAAGGAGGGAGAGAAGACGAGATGATGTCAGCGACGAGGAAGAAAAACCACAGCGACTGTTTTCTATCCGACACAGTCAGCGGCTGCTCACACACATCTCGTCCTGCCTCCAGAGGAAATTCACTGGATGAGGACTTAATTTCCAAGAAGCTTGTGAGAGTCGAGCTCCTTGGTTTTTTTATTACGTTTTGGTTCAGTAGCACAACAGAGCAGAAGAAGAGTGAGACATACAGGCTACTGAATGAAGAGAATGTGGAGGAAATGCTCCGGTTATTTCCACTGAAAATCAGCCAAAAAGCTTTTCTTTCTAAACCAACTCCTGCTGACCGTGTTCACACAGCCACACTAATCCGGCAGAACTCAAACCTCAAAGTCAGGTTACAGGTCAAGACCAACAAGCTACGAGTCAGGTCCCGAGTCAGGTCCCGAGTCAGGTCTCGAGTCAGGACGGTCGTGTCCCATGTGACGTCGGGACAAACACGACGTACCTGTGCGGCTGCTCTGTACCTGTCTATTGTGAAGCTGTCTGTCCACGTAGATCTGTCCCTCGGTGATGTAGCCCGTCAGGTCAGGGATGGGATGCGTGATGTCTGAGAGACACATGAACACAGAGTGAGGACGGCGCTGCGCCGGCGGCACCGCGAGCCGTGCTGAGTGTGAGTACCGTCATTGGGCATGGTGAGGATGGGGATCTGCGTGATGGAGCCGTTACGTCCCTCCACCCTGCCGGCCCTCTCGTAGATGGTGGCCAAATCCGTGTACATGTAGCCGGGGAAGCCTCGGCGGCCCGGCACCTCCTCTCTGGCGGCGGACACCTGAGACAGGGACGAAGAGAGGCTGATTCAGTTGCAGCTTCCCAGCGTCCGTTCAGAAGAGAGGCGGTGAACGTGGCTGACCTCGCGCAGAGCCTCTGCGTAGGAGCTCATGTCAGTGAGGATGACCAGGACGTGCTTCTCACACTGATAGGCCAGGTACTCTGCTGAGGTCAGAGCTAACCGAGGCGTGATGATTCGCTCGATGCTGCAATGAAGAAGGAAGTTCAACCTTTTCTGCCGGTTTCAAACTTCATGCTTCATATCTTCGACACAGAAGCACGAGTGGTGACGTGATGAGGACGACACATGTTACAACTTAAATGACTGAACTGATCAACTCACTCCATGAAACAGAAACAGCAGTGAAAACAGGATTTCCATATTTATAAAAGTAAAGAACCTCCCAACATCTGACTCATCAAACACTTCCTGTCTGGAAGCTGATGTGTAACAACACTCACACAAGGTCATTAGTAAGAAGTGTATCAAGAGAAAATCTTTATGATAAACATCATTTCAAAAACCATTTTAATACAAGAGAAGAAATGGAGACGTGGAGCTGCAGCTGCATCATCTCTTCTCTTTGATGTTTTAATCAGGACAATGATTCCAACAACAGGCCGAGGGGTGAAAGGTCAAACCTACGTGGGGTCGTTGGCCAGGTTGAGGAACAAGCAGACGTTGTCCATGGAGCCGTTCTCCTCGAAGTCAGACTTGAAGAAGCGGGCCGTCTCCATGTTGACCTGGTGGAAGAAGAGAAGCTCATCAACATCTGGTGCAGCTGTGACACTTAACACTGTCACGCTGCGTCTGTGCACAGAGATGTCATGGAGATTTTGGCCACTTGGGGGCAGTGTAACAAACACTGATGTTGGCAAACATCTGCAGACGTTTGTCACCTGACCAGGTCCGGTCAGTCAGAGTGACCCAGCAGCTCCTGATGGAAACATCTGTCTGTCCAGCTGCTCAGAGCTCCAGATGTGCAGCAGCTGCTCTCTGGCTGACTCATGCAGGAAGTGTGAGTGTGTGAGGGCGGCTGCAGGTCTCACCCCCATGGCTGCAAACACGATGGCAAAGTTGTCCTCGCTGTAGTCCATCACGTCCTTGGACTTCCTCACCAGCCCGGCCTGCCGACAGATCTGAGCCGCAATCTGACCGGTGGACACACGTCAGAGTAACTAAGTACATCTACTCAAGTACTGAGCTGAAGTACAAATGATGAACCTGAGTCTGTTCCTTTCATGACTCGTTCTCCTTTGTTAAACACAAACCAGACAAAGACTTTATAACATATGATGTTTTGTTATAAATTAGCAGTGTAGTCACAAAACTTCTGCTCCATTTCCCTGTCATCATACCTACATACTCTTTAGAGCGACTGACCTATGGTCGCTCGTGCATGGGTGTGAGAGACTGTTTTTGAAGTGCTCTGAAACAAAACTGTCCAGTTTCCATGTTTGGGCGCTGTTAAATGTTTAATAAGCAAAAAGGTTACAACATGAACATGATAAAAATATACTGATGGTTGGATGATGTGACGATGCTGCAAGACAAAAGCTCAGGTTAAGTGAACCAGGCGATCCACATGACCTTCCACCCCATGCCCCCCCCCCTGCACCTGTGACGTGATCATAAAGAGGAACCCTCAGAAATAAACAGACTGTACTTTGACTTCTAACACGTTATTACAGTGTGGTTTTAGTACTTTTACTGCAGTAAAGGATCTGACTGCTTCTTCCACCACTGGCCAATCTCAAATGATTTTTATGTTAATTAAATCGAGCAAATTAAAGCAAAGTGATACAGTTAATTAATCAAATCTAATTCAGATTCAGCCCTGAGGATTCAGCACAAAGTGTGTGTGTGTGTGTGTGTGTGTGTGTGTGTGTGTGTGTGTGTGTGTGTGTGCACCTCATTATGTGGCAGCCCTGCAGCAGAGAAGATGGGGATTTTCTGCCCTCTGGCGATGCTGTTCATGCCGTCGATGGCTGATATGCCGGTCTGGATCATCTCCTCGGGGTAGATACGGCACTGAGGGTTTATGGGCTGGCCTGGAATGTGGAAACCATTAGAATCACAGATGTGTGATGCTTTAAATAAAGCTAATGTAAAGTCTGTGAGTGTGTTAGAAATGACTTCACCAGGGTGCAGATACATGGACAGATGCACTTTATTGGAGTCATGTTTTCAATTTTGAATTTTTTAATTAATCAATCACTCAGTTTCTGTTGTTCTTCATGTTTGCTGTCGTATTTTGTACATTGTTTCAATGTCGTTTGCACCGACTGTCCGACTGTGTGTGGATGTTCTGAGCTGGTTCTGTGTGTGTCACACCTGCAGCTCATGTTATGCTTCACTTCACAAACTGTGTGTTTGTTCTTGAGCCTGAAGGAATAAACATGAGTGTGTGTGAACATGCTGAACAGCTTCAGAGTAGAAACGTACCCATGATGTCCAGGAAGTCTTCGGCCAGGACGGCTGGTCCTCTGTCGATCGGTTTCCCAGATCCATTAAACACACGGCCTGCAAACACACACACACACACACACACACACACACACACACACACACACACACACACACACACACACACACACACACAATCATATTCCTCCTCATATCTACATTCAGTTCAGGTCATGTCAAGAGGAACAAACCTAACTTTGACTGATAAACATGAATTTCTGAGAAGCTTCAGAGCGGAGGTCGTCTCAGTTCGCCCCTGAATGAACGTGACATATTGACTGTGCTGTGTTTCGTACCCAACATGTCCTCAGAGACGGGCGTCCGTAAGATGTCTCCTGTAAACTCGCAGCTGGTCTTCTTGGCATCGATACCTGACGTCCCCTCAAACACCTGCAGGGGGCAGAGTGGAGGAGACACAGGAGGAGGAAGAACACAACATTAAAACTAATCATGCATCAAACACGACCGGAGCAGCTGCTTGAACGACTGCCATCTACATTTCATCTGTTTCATGTTCATCTCTAGTGTAAGTCTCTGTGTGTATGTGTGTGTGTGTGTGTGTGTTTTCTCTATTGTTACTTGATTTTCTGCCCTGATCAAAAATAACTAAATCATTTGGTTGTAAAAGCAGGATAGAGAGTCTGCAGCCAAACACCACAGGAAACCTGCAGGTTCTATGTCTGAATGATAGAACACTTTGACCAGCAGGTGGAGCTACAGACGTCATGAAAGTCATTAGAAAGAAGATCATCCAGGGACCACGATTATTGGCAGCAGATTTCACGGCACATATATCAACCTCATGGTGGCGCTAAAGAAAAGCCAGGAGACGTACCTGCACCACAGCTTTGGAGCCGGTGACCTCCAGCACCTGTCCACTCCTCCTGGTTCCATCAGGCAGCGTCAGGTGCACGATCTCCGCGTATCTGGGAAACTGTTGGAGCGAAGCAGGAACAGAGGTGAAGCTGAGAGCTGTCACCTGCACATCATGAACCTGAGGATCCTGGTTCTTCACCTCCATCTACACATGATGATCCCTGTGTCCAGGTGTCTCACCAGAACCAGGATCTGACGTTCACAAACAGAAAACTCCAAAAACCAAATCATCACCAGAAAACTAGTGAGCATGAGAACATGAGGTGTTTCTACATGATGGCAGTGATGCAGGATGTGAGCATCAGACACATTAACAAGGACTTTTACAATAACATTGTATCTTCCATCCAGATCGTGTCGTCACCAGTCTTTTGTGATATGAAGACTGAGAGTTATATGTTGTGCCAGTACTTTCTCTCAGCCTTTCCTCCTTATATTGTTGATCTATTTCTGCCTCCTCTGTTGACCTCTGAACCGCCTGGGGGCTCCTCCTCAGGAGGAAAGGATTCTCCGGGATGGGTGGAGTTTCTTCAGGTTCTTCACCATCAGGCTGCTTAAGGACCTGGGAATTCGAGGTCAAGCCCAACGCCAAACCATGAAAGCCCTCTCAGGTGCAGCAGAAGAGGCAAGCCGGTGGCTCTGGGTGAAGAGGGGGGACTCCACCTGGTCCCCAAGATAACACCAGTGGCACTCGGGGGTTCAAAGCAGAGGGGGGCACACAGCCAGGTGCTGCCGATGAGCCCCCTGGAGGTGTCGTGGGCCTTTCATCAAAACACTGAAGAAGGAGGGTGCCCACCTGATGACCCCAATGAAGCAAAGACCCCCTCCCCATCCCCATAGACTGCTGTAACCTTGAAGCCGCCACGACGGCCGTCCACTCATGTCTCAGGCATATGTGCATTTAAGGGATTGTTTCACCGAGTCCTAAAACAGAACAGGTCGTACAGTAGATGTAACCAGCACTGCTTGTTCCCTCTTCCTCCGTTTCTTCTCTTCTTCTTGGATTCTTTTTCCGATTCTTCAGACTCAGAGGACGATTCTGATTGGCTTTCAGAGTCACCGGAGCTACTGTTGGAACTGGAAGAGACTCGCTCTCTCTTTCGTCGGTTTTCTTGTAATGGACTATTAATTACCCTCCCCCGTAAGGTCATGTCATCATCATCCCATCCATGTGACTGTTTATCACCTCACACAGTTCCATCAACTTTGAGGCGTTGGTGCCGATTAACAGGTCGACATCAGTTTTTAAATGAGGGATCTGAATGAGTTACAGCCACTCAGACAACTCCTCTTCACTGATGATACTGTATGGTACTGCTTTGTTAAGCCCCTTGGTACGAAGATGAATTGTTGCTCTTTGTCCTTCAACCTTCAGCTTGTTCACCAGCCGTTCAGAACAAAAGGTTCCAGTACTTCCTGGATCCAGAAAAGCATCTGTCCTCATGGTCTTATTTCCTTTTATGCACTTCACTTGCACAGGCAGAAAGGGGCGCATGCCACTGTTGCAGCCAGCGCCTGTGTGACCACAAGCAGTAGTGCTAGTTGTGTTTTCTGATCTTTTCTTGGGCAGGTCTGTAGCTCCGTGGTCTGTAGCTCCGTGGTCTGTAGCTCCGTGGTCTGTAGCTCTGTGGTCTGTAGCTCCGTGGTCTGTAGCTGTGTGAGTGCTCTGTTCCTTCCCTTCCAGGTGTAAAATGCTGGGATGAGTTTGGTTGCATTGTTTGCAGGTGATGTGCCTATGGCAATCCTTGCTCAAATGTCCTGTACACAGACAACTGAAACAGAGACCTTTGTCCTTTAGAAAGTCCAGTTTCTCTCTGAGCGCCTTTTTTCCACTTGTTGGCATCAGCTTTCAGTTCGTCAGTCACTGACACATGCGTTGTAAACGGTTTCTCTGGAGTTGTGATTTCAGTTGAGGCTTGTTTTTGATTTCTGCCTTTCTGAGCGGAGTGTCCTGTACGTTACCGAATACTGGAGCTGAAGCGGTTCTGACTTGTTCAATGAATTTAACGATGTCTGTGAAACAAGCTCCTCTGTTTTCTTTTCGCCCGGTGAAACAGCGCGGCTCCAGTTTACTGTGGAACCAGTTTACGACCTGACTGCAGTGACCTGTCCTGGACCAGTATTTGTTTGGACGTGTACTCAGGTTAAAGTAAAGAAAATAAACCGATGACAGAAGTTTCTACGGTTTAACTCAAAAAGCAGAACCCGAGCACAGTCGAAAACTGTTCGGTTCACTTCAGCCACATGAACACAATTATCTCCAACTTAAAACACCTGCAGCCTCAGACTGCACCACGTGACACCACACTGCCCCCTGGCGGCTCGGAGGAAAACAACCCTCAGAGCAACAGTGAACATGGCTCTTCCTCACATGATGAAAGTGGAATATGTGAATATTTTGAGCAGTTGTGTCAGTTCAGTTTGTGAGTCATCTGAATTCAGGCTGTGATGAAGTGAGCAGCAGGATGATGTTCTTACCTTCACCTGATCCAGAATCACCAGCGGCCCGTTGACTCCAGACACCGTTTTATAGGCTGAGGACGCAGAGAACAGGAGGTTGTTGACGGCAGAGACAGAGTGGGAGCTGACAGAAGCTGAACTCAGAGACAGTGAACGCAGACGTCAGCAGATGAACCCGGTGACATCCTCCATGAGGGAAAAACTCTCAACACTGTCCAGCTGCACTTTATCCACAGAGATGATTGGATGCTCTGTAACACCACAGTGAACTGAGCATCTTCAGGTTTCACACATTTTCTATTATTTTCTATAGGAAAACCGAGCAGTTAATGAATTTATGAGGACAATCATCTCTGAGCTTCATCTCGTAGGAGTGAATCATTGTTTCTACTCGACAGCTTCTGGAGGAGCTGCACATATTTTTATCCACTGAGGCCCACGCACGTTCATCACAGCCCTGAGCCACAGGTCTGGACTTCATCTCAGTGAGAGGCCGCAAACCTGAAGCATGTGAGCAAGAACATGTCATACAACTGGACTCATATGTTCAGATTCAGTGACTTGGACTCAGCTTCAGGTTCATGCACTCAGACCAAGGTGGACTAAGACTCATACGTCCAGAGTCAGACTCAGAATGACTTAGACTCATACTGACCTGGACTCTGGCTCAGTTCAGGCTCAGGTTCATACACTCAGACTCTGACACTGACTCGAACTCGGATTCAGACTCAGACTCACACACTGACTCGGACTCACGGACTGGGACTCACTGAGGCGGGGCTGGCTCATGTAGTCCCTCTTCACGGCCATCACGTGCTCCCTGGCGGCGGCGGCTGCTGCCGGGGCGGCGGCCGGCGGCTTGTTGCCGCTGACGGCGGAGGACAGTTCGCTCATGGCGCCGTTCATCATCCCTCTGAGCGCCTTCATGGCCATGTTGCTTCTTCACCTGCAGCCGCTGCGGCAGAGTCGTGACTACCGCTGCGCATGCGCGGTAGACGCTGCTGCTGCATCACCAGAGACGTTCAAGACCATCAAACAAAAACTGTAAGCTATAAAACTCAGAGATTAAATCTGTGTTCAGTCACTGATAAATAAAAAGAATAACAAGAATGAAAATGCAGAATCACACTTTGTGTTTAATAGGAACATGATCCATTTATCTTCCAGTGTTTTATACAACTGAAAAATAAACTGTAAACTTTAGTAAACTTTATTTGTTGAAGTCAATCAGATCAAACCACAGAGACTCACTTTCAGCAAGAAAGGAAAAAAACAGACCAAGTGTAAACAAACACAACAACAAAACTTCATCAGCATCTGGAAATTTGTGTTGGCAAATTTTCATATTTCCTGTCATTTTACAGGACAGGAAGGTTGATGATTAATCTGAAAACAATTAGGAGATGAATCAATCATGAAAATCATCATCAGCTTTAGTTTCTGATGTGAAGAACTGAAGCTGAAGCTGTGTCCACGTCAGCTCCTCTCACACAGGTGGGAAATGTTACAGATATTTAAATATAAAAGAGTCCAGTAAAAACAAAATCGAAAAAGATTTTACAAACCATCTGCTCAGCCAGGAAACACAAAGAGGGACAGAGGGAACCTGACCTGTCCCCCATCACTCAGTCAGGAGGAGGTTGTCTTCAGTCAGTCTGGACAGGAAGGATCCTGGTCCTAATCCAAAACCTGAATCGAGTCCAGTCTGACACTTCTACTTACTTCAATGCTGATAAACATGTATCTGACACATTAAATTAACAGCTGATTGTAAAAACACTGAAGGTTCTGATTCCAAACTATGAAGTGGATCAGCTTAAATAATTGATCTGATATAAATAAAGTTGAACTGGAGAATGTGCCTCCTGAATCTGACATGACTCGATGGACAGAGGACGGGGGGGGGGGGTCTCCAGGCTCAGACTCTCAGACTAGTAGTCGTCGTATGAGTTGACTCTGTGATTGTGTGTATATCTGTGCTCATGTCTCATTTTGGGACCGGCCCACTCCTCCTCACGTCCATCGTAGCCGTTGGACTCGTTGGTCCAGCGTGCTGAGTAGCGGGGGAGGGGGGGAGGAAGAGCAGGAGGAGGACCTCTCCTTCTGTCCTCCTGCCGGTAGAGGGACGGAGCCCACTCTGGCTCTGCTGGAGGATATCTGGACCTGCTCTCCTCTGAGCGGGGGGGTCTCCTCCACTGACTGTCCGGGTGAGGGGGGGTCCATCGATACGGGTGGTGGGGAGGGGCTCCCACGGGTGGACAGAAAGGAGGCGACGGTAGTAATGGTGGAGTGGGAAGAAGGCCGCTGTGTGCGTGGTGTGGGCGGTGGTGATGTGAGCGATAAGATCTGAAACAAAGACGGGATGTTAGAACAGAGAGAATCTGTCTGTCAATAAACAACACAGACGTGTTCACTGTGAGAGGCCGCAGCCGCAGTTTATTCTGTCTGAATCTGCCATTAAACCCCAGGAAATAACAACAAACAACAGCAGTTTATCAATACTCTGAGATCCATCTTGAGATAAAAAGGTGAAACTAAAGGTTGAGATGACCCCCCCCCCATCGTGTCTGCACGCTGGGGGTGAGGACACGTTTGGAGATACAGTCGATGTCACAGGGGGTTAAAGGCGTCACCTGTCTGTTGGAGCTGTGCTCTGATTGGTCCTCCCTACCTGTGGGACCAGGAGTCGCTGTAGGAAGGTCGTCTCTCCTCCCTGCTGTCAGAGTCCAGGGGGCGATGTGCAGCACGACCTCTCACTGGCTCCTGCTCAGACTCCTCCATCCCCTCATTACTGTCTCAGCAGATCATGAGGGACGGATCAACAAACACCAGTCAAATCAAACTGAAGCTCATAGTTAAACTAACAAATATCATATGGTACATGAGTGTTTTCTATGTCAGTCACAATGAATTTAAAAATATGAACGACACACTGTTGTGCAAAGTGCAAACCATTCACAACCATAAAGAGAGGGACTCACCTCCTCCTCACTCCACACTCCAGGTCCTCCAGGTAGTTCTGTCTTTCTATAGCGTGGCCACGCGACGAGTTGAACACTAGGAAGATTCAGAAGCTTTACTGTCATTCAGAAATGACACGTTACAGTAACAGCTCACAGCATCAGTACTCACACTCTACAGCCTCTTTAGGATCCATCCCATCAACATCGATCAGATACCTGCAGGTCAGACACAGCTGTTAGACACTGTTCACACCTCCAGTTCAAACTAACACTGTGTTCCTGCTGCTGCTGCGGCTCACACACCTGCAGATCAGGTAGCCGGTGCGGTTCAGGCCGTGGGTGCAGTGGACTCCGATCAGCTTGTCTGGAACGGAAGCGACAGTTAACAGGTGTATCTACTCTGAAGGGGACTGTGGGTCATTTAATGTACACGCGTGTGCACAGGCCACACCACTGTCAGTGAGCAGGATGCATGAAGTCTGAAGGTGAAACCAGTCAGAAAGGTCTGAAGGCTGCGGCTCCTTGAGCTGAGGTCACTGCTGTGAGCGATTCGACCGACAGACGAGCCCATCAACAAGTTCTACCCTGAAAAACACACTTGTTCTAGCAGCAGCGCTTCATCAGCAGCTCCACAGTTTTTCTCACCGTTGTCCTGGTTGTCCCGCAGAAACCTTCGTACGGCCCGTTTGAAGCTCAGGATTGTGTTGTTACTGGGAACCTCGTGACCAGCGGTGAAGATCTTCACAAACAGCAGCGACTCCGGAACGTCCTGCACACAGGAAACAGAGCATGTTGTAGTTTCTACTCCTTCAACCTGAGAACAGACGTGACATGTAGACGTGTGTGTGTGTGTGTGTGTGTGTGTGTGTGTGTGTGTGTGTGTGTGTGTTTGTGTGTGTGTGTGTTTGTGTGTATGTGTATGTGTGTGTTTGTGTGTATGTGTGTGTGTGTGTGTGTGTGTGTGTGTGTGTGGATGCAGACCTGTAGACTGTAGTAGCGGGTGGTGAAGGTCAGGTCAATGATCAAACCCAGCTCTTGGTTGTCTTTGCTCAAAGCGTCCAGTAGCTCCCAGGGACCAAAGACATCTGAACACGGGAGCTGACGGTTCAGCGACTGAAGGAGGAAACACAGACTCATCAGCAGCCACAACCTCACTGCTCCGCTCCAAACACACTGCTCCCACTCAAACATAAGTCCTGACCTGTTTCAGAGGCACTTTGAAGGCAATGAATCGCGTCCCATGAAGTCTTCTCCCAACAGCTTTATAGTCCAGCCATCTACCAGGAGGAAGCACATCAGAGTAACTGTGACACACAGCTGCTGAATGAATCACACCTTAACATGTTGTGGAACCCGTCACATCGTTTGTACTGTCATTGATATGGATTTAATCACTTTAATGCTCTAAAGGATAATTATATTGTTTCTTCATGCACAGACTCACACCAACAGTGAATGTATCTACTAACAAGCTCTGTGTATCAGAGCCGATCAATGAAGCCAGGACCAATGTTATCCACTCGATTTAGCTTTTATATCAGTATTGTTCACATAATCAGGGACAGTAAACGTTGGAGGACATTTGGAAACAGAAGAGTGTCTCCATGACGACTGTCCACCAGAGAGCACTGACAACTTCATTTATACACTGTAAAATGTCCAAACTCCAAATATCCTCAAGGTTTGTGTGTTAATGTTAAAGAAGAATTTGAGCCAATGCATCATCAGCTGTGAAATACTGATCTGGTGTCAGCCTCAAGAATCCAGCATCAGTCCAGCTCTAGTTCCTGTCATCTTAAATACATCAGTGATTATTGATCAGCCATGACTCTGATTGGTTCTGTTACTGCTCCTGCCCTGACCAGACGCAAACAACGACCAGAGACAACAGCACAAACCCGACAGTTCAAAAGCTCAGTGTCATCATGTGTTTGTCACAGCGGACACATTTTATTCTCATCATTCCTTTACATTTAAAAACGGTGAAGCAGTGAGTTTTAACATGACATGAGGGTCAAAACGTTTCACAAAACGTTTCCTACAGGTCGTTTCAAATGAAACAATCGAAGTTTCCTCAGCATTAAAAACACGTTAAACGTCAGAACAGATGAAACGTGTCGCTCTCTGGTGCTCACCTGTCAGGTACGCCGTTCTTCTTACTGTGTCGAGACATTTCCAGAGTTTTAACAAACTAAATAAATCTTAAAACCTGAACGTTCCCACGTGGAGTCCGAGCACAGTTGTTTATAACATTAGTGTACTATTACCACAACTGTGTACAGTTACACTTAAAGTACATAATGCAGCTCTAATAAGTTTTAAAAACTCACTATCTCAGTATGAACGAGGCCATATTAAAAACTCTCAGACTTTCAAACCTCCTGTTCTTTAAGATCACAGACACAGAGTCGTGTGCTGACGACGGTCGCTTATTGATGACGCTATGACGAACAGTATTCAGTCAGCGAAAGTCACGTGACTGCCCCCTGGTGGCCGCCGTTGCAGTTGCACAAACATTAAATTTGATTAATCTCGTGTGCGTGTTTGTTCATTCTGCAGTGGTGAAACATAACTGTCGTCTCAATTCGAGTCAGTTCTATTCAAGCAATCCACTATAACAAATCACAATTTGCCTCAAAGGTCTTTAATCTTTAAATATTTAAGTCTGTACATCACGTGACACCTTCTGTCCTCTCTGGTCTGAACGAGGAAAATAATAATCATAGAAACCAGTGACTTTACAGACGTTATGTACAAAACATTTGATGAACAAGGCATCATGTTTCATAAGACCATCGTGTGTTTTGTGTGTGAAACATATCAAATCGTTAAAATAACTTTCCCTGTATTTTGCTTGATGATGTTTTTGAGTAAAATTTGACATGTGGTAGTTACTGATGACCGTTGTTCTGCTGCAACCTGCGTGACTTGATTGGTAACATTGCTGTTCTTGACAGGTTTATATTTCTTTTTTATGAGTTTACTCCTTCAAGTCCTTTCCCTCCTCTTCTTCACAAAGACCCAATGAAGAACATCAAACCTGATGAAAAGAAGAATAAAGGCAACAACAACGTTGGTCCATGTGTGATTCAATATTTATATAACATTCTGCCATTTGAAGAGCAGCTCAAGGAAAGGAAGTGTTTATTAGTTTTGCTATTTGATGGGACCATTTTGAAGATTATTATCTTTTAATAGCTCAGGAATAAGAAGCCTGGTGGAGCCGAACATCTCCAGAACCGTGTGGTAATTTGATGAAAAACAACAACGACGTAAACTAGTACAGAAAATAAACTTATGCCCTGTACATAAATATTGTAAACGCTCAACTTCTAATGAACTACAAAAATCACCACTCCCTGCGGCGCGGATTGATGACGCCTGTCAGAACAGTCGCATTCATGTCGTCACCAGTCGGGCGCCGCCACGTTAGCTTGATTTTCTGCGGCTAAATTCAAGTAAAAATTAATTAATGTTGCTTTTGGAATCATTTTACAACAAATGATGTATTAAAATGTTCGTATGGTTTGTTTCTAAAAAACAGAATCGTTTTTTTTCCACCGTCACCCCCGCGGAAGTGGATGCGTCCGCCAGATGACGTTTCACCAATAAAAACACAGCGGAGGAAAATTCAAACTGAACCATGAAACACAGTCGCTTCTGCAGCAGTTTGATTTTTTGGGTGTGTTAACAGTTTTCGTGCTGATTTTTTTTGTTTGTTTGGTAACTGCCAGAAAGAAAAATGGCAGAAGAGTCGGCTGTTAAAGTCTGTGTGCGAGTCCGTCCGCTGATTTCGAGGTACGTTAATTAAAGTTAGCAGCTAACTGAACGTTAGCTTCGATGCTAATCATGAACGTTAACTAACAGTCAAGTTGGAAATATGTCGTTTAGCTAAATTTGTTCTGTCGTTAAAGGTGGGACTTGACCTTTTTTTCCTTTGTGTATATTGAGTTACACGTTTATAACAAGCAGCTGATAAAATCTTTGCCAAGCCTCGAGATGGCGCCGTCTCGACCTTATTTATTCATCATCAGACTCAAACTGGAGGAAGGCGTCTTTTATTAATACTGAACATAGACACTATATGAAACTGAGACTATAGAGTCCAGTCTGTTGATATGTGTGGTTCACCAAGACCGAGATCCTCAGGAGGATGGAGAGAGATCTTAACATGACTTGATGACACTGGAGGATAAACCAGGAATTCAACAGAGTTCTAACAATCAGTGCTGAGAGAACATGATTGTCCTGATCAAACTCTGTGGAAATAAATCCAGCAGTCGTTCAGAGATAAACAGATACAGAGATTTGAGGATCAGTGTGTTCCTGCTGTGCTGATATACTCAGTGCCTCTCACAAAATGAGCTGTTGTGACTTTGTAGTCTCTAATAAGATGTGAGCTAACTGCTAACTTCACTGTTCATTAGACTGTAATACCTGATATTATTGACTTTCCTCTACATGATGATTGGGGGATCATATTGTGAACATCGACCACGAATTAGCTCCTACAGAGTAAAACAAAATGCTGTGTCTGGGAGATGTTGTTGAGAAAGTCTGTTAATGTTTCCACGTCTATGTTGAATGTGTGTTGTTACAGGGAAGAAGATGCTGCATCAGAGAATACGGAGCCCGTCCAGCTGTTTTGGAAAGCTGATAAGAAATCAATTCATCTGATTGATGATGGGAATTCCAACAAGAGCTTTAGTTACGGTACGTTTTGCAGCGAGTTACAGGAGTAAGAAATGTGTTATAATAGTAGAAATCTACTGTATACTGATCTTCCTCCTCTGTTGCTCACAGATCGAGTGTTCACTGCTGAGGAAACAACCAATCACCTGTACCAGGACATTGCAAAGCCTCTGGTTGTTTCCACTGTTCAAGGATACAATGGTGTGTAATGGAAGCTAAATACAGAGAAACCTATCTTCTGGAAATGTGTTGGTCCAGATGTAACTGCATCTGTTGTGTGTTTGATCCCCAGGAACCATATTTGCTTATGGTCAGACGTCCTCTGGAAAGACTTTCACCATGATGGGCAGTGACCCTGTTCCTGGAGTCATCCCTCTGGCTGTGGAGGACGTCTTCCACACCATTAAAAATGTAAGAATGGTATCACATGTTTGAATGCAGCAGCAGATTGTTGTGTATCCACTGTTCTCTCTAACCAATGACTTATTTTTTTCACTCAAAGTGTCCAAAGAAGGAGTTTCTTCTCAGGGTTTCTTACATGGAAATCTACAACGAAACTGTGACTGATCTGCTTGTTGACAGCTGGAAGAGAAAACCCCTGGAAGTCCGAGAGACAATCAATGTAAGATGGCTGTTTAGAGGTTCAGGGTTTGATGGGTTTATAAAAATCTCTATCTCTTATTCAGTTCTTTCTGGTTTAGTTTTCAACAATGCGGAGAAAAGTAAGGACATATTGGCCCCTAAGTTTTTGGTTGTTTTTTTTTGGGAGGGGGGGGGGGGGGGTACTAAATCACTAGATGAAGCTTTTAAGACCTGATTTTGAATATTATACGGGGCCCAAGCTCTACAGTAACATCCTTTGAGATCTAGGTGACTGAAATCCTGAAAAGAAGCACTTTCCTTTGTTATCTTGATCCTGACTGGTTTGATTTCTCTGTGCAGAAAAACATCTACGTGGCCGACCTGACTGAGGAGCTGGTAACGTCTCCTGCTCAAGCCCTGGCTTGGATTCGGAAAGGAGAGAGTAAGATCTGAGGATACTGAACATGAGAATGGACAGTGTGCGCTGTAGACTGTGTGTAACCACCAATATGCTTTCTGCACAACCTGTCTCTGCAGAGAACCGGCACTATGGAAAGACTAAGATGAACCAGCGGAGCAGTCGCTCACACACCATTTTCCGAATGGTAAGTGACATAACAGCATACAGGAACATGAGGGATTCTGGGGAAATGAACTTTGTCATGATTTCGTTTTTCCTCAGATCCTAGAAAGCCGAGAAAGAAGCGACCCAGTAACAGGTGAAAATGCTGACGGAGCCATTATCGTGTCTCATTTGGTAAGTTAGCTCCTCGATCACGGGCTTGTTTTCTGCCTCTCTGTTAACTTTGCCTGTGTCATTGTTTGTGTTATAATAATTATTTGGTCACCAGCAATTTGCTTCACCTTCTAGAATTTAGTTGACCTGGCTGGATCTGAGAGAGCAAGTCAAACAGGAGCTGAAGGTCAGATGGAGTTCAGCATGACATGCATGTTAGCACTAATGTTACGTTAGCGTGTAGTGAGTGCTCAGTCTGGAGCAGTTTACAGAGTTTACACTCTCCATCTGTTTCCTAGGTGCACGTTTCAAAGAAGGCTGTAATATCAATCGCAGCCTGTTCACCCTCGGCCAAGTGATCAAGAAACTGACTGACGAGAGCCAGAAGTGAGTAAATGGTGAACATGCAGTTCACTTATTGCAGCGACTTTTCTGCTGGTGTTGATCTAACTCATCATTTTCACTCTGAATTATATGGTTCTTCCAGTTACTGTTTGAGTTGTACTCTGTACGACGAGGATTCATTATCATCAGTCAGAGTTGATTTTTTGCAGCAGGGTCTGACTGAGTCTCACTGTCTCTCAGCTTAAAGTAACAGCTCTGTAAAATCTGCATCTTTGCTCCCTTTCTGGCAGTGAAATAAAGGAGGATGATGAGAGGAAAAAGAAACAGATTTAATGAACCGTTGTTAACAGCCTCTTTGTGTGTTGCACTTTAATCCAAAGTGCTGACATTTACTAAATACCTCTCTGTCTTCAGGGGTTTCACCAACTACAGAGACAGTAAGCTGACCCGCATCCTGCAGAACTCCCTGGGTGGGAACGCTAAAACAGTCATCATCTGCACCGTCACTCCTGTCACTCTAGACGAGACCCTCAGCACCCTGCAGGTGGGGGAAATGTGCACCTCCCAGTAGCTCTCACACGACATGTTAATATTCACTTGTTATGCTGTAATACTAAATGTTAGGGCACATTTTACAAGGCTTTATCCTTTTCCCTGTTGGATGTTTGTCTTGAATCTGCTGCGACATCCACAGCAGTCAGTCTACAAATTAAAGCAGATGTTGTTTGACTAAGTGTTTACATGTCTTAGTTTGCCAGCACTGCAAAGAAAATGAAGAACGACCCTCATGTGACGGAGGTGTCTGATGACGGTGCCCTGCTCAAACGATATCGCAATGAAATTGTGGACCTGAAGCGACGGCTTCACGAGGCAAGTGTCGTCCCTTCAGTCGTGTTCTGTTTGTTCTGTCCTGTGAGCTGTGTGACGGCAGCGCTGACGTGTGGCCCCCCCTCCCACAGGTCTCTTCAGTCACACAGACCACAGCGATGGAGAAGGAAGTTCTCTCACAGCTGCTCCAGGAAAAGGATCAGCTCCAGAGAGACCAAGAGGACAGGATCAAAAACTTGACCAAACTGCTCGTCACCAGCTCGAACCAGGTTCCTGTTCACAAGGTAAATATGACACAAGCTAAAGCTGCAGCTGGAGAGTGGCTTTCTCCACATCGTCACAGACATAACGACTCCTGTCCTGTCTTTAAGATGCCAAAGCGCAGAGTTACGTGGGGAGGGAAGATGCTGAGGTTTGCCCGTCCGTCAGTCTGTGGCGGCGGCGGCGGCGGCGGCTCATCTGACCTCAGCTTCGCAGATCCTTTCACTCGAAAGAGGAAAGCAGAGCGCTCCTGCCTGATGGAGCTGGGAGAAGGTGAGGAGGAGTAAAGACTTCACTGTGAACAAAACATAAGCAAATCAGATTCACCTCATAATTCCCATTTGCTGACGTCATGTATTGTAACAGACGATGAAGACTTTGACTCTCAGTGGGAGATTCCTGATGAGCCGTCAGATGAGATGGAGATGAGTCAGAGCTCGGTGACTGTGCGAAGCTTTGGAGACAGGTGAAAGTCTTTCTGCTCACAGCAACATTCAGCTCATGAATCAGACCTTTGTCTTTTCATTATTGCCTTTTTTGATGCAAAAACATTTCATCATTGGAAGATTTGCTGCTTTTCCTTGTAATAGTCTTGATTATTTATTTATTTTTTCTTACTTTGTTTCAATGGGTAGTTTTCACTCTGTCCCCAGCTCCAGCCTGACGCTGCTGTCTGTGGAACAAACCTCGGTGGTTTTCTCTTATTAAACTCATCCGACATCGATGTTTGATCTTTCTTCCAGTCCCAAGGACTTCGTGTCTCCAGACCGGATGCGTGAGCTTTCAGGGAAAGTGTCCAACCTTGAGCTGCAGCTGGAACTGGAGAGTCAACAGAAAGAGGAGGCCATGACCAAGATCGAAACATTAGATGGCCGAGTGGCCGAGCTGGAGCTGCAGCTGCGAGCAGAGGCCCAGCACAAACTGGAGGTTTTGGACAAAGTCCATTCAACAGAGCAGAAGGCAGCCGAGCTGGAGCTGCAGCTGGAAGCAGAGGCCCAGCAGAAACAGGAGGAGGCAGAGAAGGTGGAGATGTTGGAGATCAAAGTGTCAGACCTGGAGAGACAGCTGGAAGAGCAGAGCCGCAGTCCGAATGAAACGGGCGAACAGGTGGGCTGTGTTTACTACAGCTGCTCTTTGACACCTGACACAGAAGGACATCACATGATTGGAGGAGGGACCGGCTTCATCATAATGACACATTGGCTCCTTGCTGTTCACTGTTTTTGATCTGTCGTGGTTGTGATTGCTGGTTTTAGTGTTCATTTTCATGTGTTGTTTTCCAGATGAGAAGAGACTTTGCAGAGACCATCCAGCTGTGTGAAACTTTGGCTTCAGAGAAGGTGACTCTTGTTTGAGCAGCTTTGCTGAATTTGCCTTGTTTGAAAACAGTTTCCTCGCAGCCACACTGCTCCAGTGTTTCAGAACTGACTCTGCCTGTTTGTAGGACCTGCTGCTGGGTGAGCGAGACTATCTGAAGCAGGAGCTGGGGATGTTCATCGAGCAGACTCAGAGTCTGGAGAAGGAGAACGCTCTTCTGTCGAAGGAGCTGGAGGAGAAGAGAGAGACGGACGAGTTCAAGGCTCTGGAGGAGGAGTTCAGGAAAGAGCACGAGGTGAAGCCATCGCTTTGTTTCTGTTCGGACTAAACTTATAGTTCTCCACCAGGACAGTAGAGTTCGATGTGTTGGTTTGGTTAATGTAGTTTTCAATGTTTTTTTAATGGTTTTCTGATAGTTATTTACACTCTGTTCATTTCATTTGTAATTTGACAGAGCGAGTTGCAAAATGAAATCTGTAGTTTGAAGACGGCTTTTCAATCCTCTGAACTGGAACGCCAGGAGCTTGAGGTGAGATGACGTGCTGAGGAGTCTGTGAATGCATCTAAAGACACAGGAAACGTACTTCACCTGCGCTGAATCTTCTGGTCATTTCAGTATCAGTGTTTAACTATCTTTAAGCCCCGCCCACTTTTAGCTCCCAGGGCTTTTACTTGTCCAGCTGTTTGTAACACGACTAACAAAAGAAGTGGTGGATTCTGAAAGGAGTTCATTTTCCCTGTAACCAAGACAAAGTCACATGATCAACCATAAAACTAGTTAAATATTCTTTATCTTTTTTTTTTCAAGAACAAACTAGAAACTCTGTCACATGAGCTGAAGAGGAAAAGTGACTTTGCAGAGGAACTCCAGAACATGGTATGTGTGTGTGAGAATTGTTGTCTTCTCACCTGTAAAATGTAAAAGTCTCAGCAGAGACGAACAGGTGCAGCGACTGTTATCCTCAGGCAGGTCGTGTGAACATGGCCGAGTTACAGTTTATGTTGAGGCACTTAATGTGGTTGAAGTATAGGAGCTGAAAGCTCTGTGGTCATTCTGTCATGCTGCCTCCCGACAGAGCGGGAAGGACCTGGTGCAGGAGGTGGCGAAGCTTCGTCGCTCTCTGGACGATGCTGAGGGGCTCAGCAGGGACACAAAGAAGGAGTGGGCCGTCCTGCGCAGCCAAAACATGGCTCTGGAGGAGACGATGGTAAGATTAACACCCAGCAACCGTCTGACGGTCCAAATGTTGGAGGTGGTTTAACGATGGAGTTCTGTTCCTCACAGCAGCGTCTGTTTGTACCAGACTGTAAAAACGTCTGTAATGTCGTGTCACCTGGACGAGTGACGCCGACACCAGTATCTGTCCCGCAGGTGACTCTGACTGTCAACCATGACAAGATGGAGACGGAGGTGAGCGGCCTGCGCGCTCAGCTGGAGACGGAGAAGTCACGCTACAGGAAGATGCAGAACGATCTCCAGAAAGAGCTGAATGTTGCGTTTGAAGAGAACACCAAGCTCACCACGCTGCTGAACGGAAAGGTCCCCAAAAGTAGGTTCAAAGTCATTTGTTTTTATAATGTAACTCTGCTCCTCAGGCTGTGAGTGAATACAGTCTGTGAGGTCAGAGCAGTGAGACGTGTGTCCCTGTCCAGATCTGATCGACAGCGTGGAGCTGGAGCGAACAGTGGCCGACCTGAGCAAAGAGCTGACGGCGTCTCGTGAAGCAGAGGGAGCCCTCAGAGCCCAGCTGCAGGACGTGGCTTCGCTCCGGGCTCTGCCAGAGCAGGTGGACAGTTTGACGAAGCAGGTCAGTCCTTCAGACGTCCTCTGAGGACAGTGTCAGACCGAGAGCGTACGACTGTGCTCAGTCATGTCATGTGATCTCCCTCAGGTGTGTGAGCTGACGGAGGAGCTGTGTGCCGTCCAGACTCACAGAGACAGCCTGCTGTCGGCTCAGGCTCAGAGTCAGGACGAGGCTCAGCAGCTCAGAGACTCCCTGCAGGCGGCCCAGGAGGAGCTCCTGCAAATCCGAGCAGATTCCAGCGCCGCAGCTCTGAGGGAGGAGGAGCTGAGGCAGCAGCGTGCTGATGTCACACAGCAGCTGGAGTCACTGCGCTCAGACCTGCAGCGCTCTGACGCTGACAGGAGTCGGCTCACGGCAACAGCTGAAGAGACGGGCTGCAAAGTAAGATGTGCCACATGAACAGGGTGTTCTTTGATCGTGAATTCACATATGATGATGTCCACAGAGAAATGAGAGCGTCGTCCATCTACTCAGCCTTACTTTGAGGTTGGCCTCTAGTTTCACATCAGTGGGGTTCGGCCATATGTGCAGGCTGAGAGTTAATGAGGCTGGTTTTCCCTCCATCAGTAGTTTCAACTTTACAGTCTTGTATCAGGATCAGTGTTTGCATCAAGACATATAAGCACTGGATTTGATATCAGCACATCTCTGATATCCAAGGACCGGGACAGAGATCAGGACGTCCCATCACCAAAGTCATGGTCATGTTTTCATTTTAGCTGCAGGAGAGTGAGCAACACAGAACATCGCTGGAAGACAAAGTGAAGGAGATGCAGCAGCTGATGCAGAGTTTGGAGGAGAAGCTGGCTGACAGTGAAGGTTCCAGAGCCACAGAGGAGGAGATCAGCAAAGAGCTTCAGGACCAGGTGTCACTCTGATGATGCTTTTATTAAATGACATAGAACCTCTGGATTTCTTGACATTTCTCATCAAGTCAGAGACGTTTGCTGCTGATGTCAGCTGCTGTTACTTCATCTACTGAAAACTGTACATCAGCTAATTAGTCATACCATAAATGTAACCAAGTGGTTTTTTTTTGTTTTGGATCTTTGTAGCTGAATCTTCTGACTGAAGAGCTTCAGTGTGTGCGAGCTGAGAAAGAGTCGGTCGTGATGGCCGGAGCTCAGAGTTCTGCAGAGGAGGAGAAGCTGCTCTCCACAGTAACAGCTCTCACTGCAGAGAGAGACCAGCTCAGGACGGACCTGCAGGAAAACGTGGAGATGGTGAGTTACCATGCGACTGCTCTGACAATCCACAGATATTTACTTCATTCATTTCCATCAGTTGAGTTGGGCAAACGATGGGTTTGTGCTGAACAGATGATTGAGAATCAGGAGGAGCTGAGGACAGCCCTGGAGAAGAACCGTGAGCAGAAGGAACGGATCAAACAGCTGGAGACCAAACAAACACCCAAACAGGATGATGAGATGCAAACACAGGTGAGAGGTGACGAGAGTCTGGACCAATCAGGAAAAATAGAGCTTTTCACAAAGCAAAGTCATGAATGATACTTTGCAATAACTCAGTTTGATAAAAGAATTTCCATTCTGATGATGTCAATACAAAAAGATTAAATAAGTTCTGAATGAATGAATCCTGATGAGGTGTTTGTTTAAGCAGATGAAGAACCTGAGTGAGCAGCTGGAGAGCGTCCGAGCAGAGAGAGACAGTCTGCTGTCTGAGAGGACGGTGGACACTCAGAGCTCCAGACAGGAGGTGGAGGAGCTGCTGAGCAGAGTGAGGAGTCTGAGTGAGGAGAGAGAGGAGCTGCAGGAGGTGCTGGAGGGACTGAGACAGGAGAAGCAGCAGCTC
>JBBMOC010000423.1:32263-49360 GCA_037975185.1 Centropyge bicolor
CCCCCCACTCCTCCCTCCCCCTCACCTGGATGAGGAACAGCTTGGCCTTCGTGTCCATGTATTCGTTGTCGAAGTAGTTGAAGATGCGTGACAGTTGGACAGGTTTCCCATCAGCCCCGAACACGCAGCCCTCGTCCCCGTGAGACGACAGGACGGCCAGGAAGCAGTCGTCCACCGGCCGCCGGCTCTCTGCGGCACACACACACACACACACACACACACACACAGGTTGAGCTGCTGACACGCCTCCTCAGTGTGGAACCAGTCACGACCCTCAGGCCAGACGTCACAACGTTCACGTGAACCTTCAGAGTTTCTCTCTGCAGAGCTGGTTTCTGAGCCGGTTCGTCTGCAGCAGCACCCGTCATTAACCCAGTGTGGGACAGTTTTATCTGCCTGATAAGCAGCTGTTAAACCTCATGAGAACTTCCAGGCTCTGCTCTGATTCTTTATGTTGCATCATTTGTTTTTGTTCTCGTTAGAATTCAGAACGTTGAGAAAACCAGACGAAGACTCTGCCTTCATACTGAGATACATTCAATCAATCATTCATTCATTCATTCATTCATTCATTCATTCAATCATTCATTCATTCATTCATTCATTCATTCATTCACTCATTCACTCATTCATTCATTCACTCATTCATTCATTCATTCACTCATTCATTCACTCATTCATTCAACAATCAAAACCTGACACAATTCAAAAACATTTTCAGGTTCATTTTTTCTCCACAAGGATTTTTTTCGCTTTGAAGCAACTTTTAGACTTTTGAATGAAAAGTGACCTGATGAGAACTGAAAGTTTTCTGGACTCACAGACTCATTTTGTTGTTTGGTTTGGAGGATTCCTTCTGAAGCCCATTCAAAGAGAAACATTAGACTGGAGTCGGACACTCGCTCTTCAGAAGCAGCTTGAGGTCAAACTAACAGGAGTCAAACCTGAACCAGTCTCTTTCTTTGGGATTCACTCAAAGTAACCAGATCAGTGAAGCTGCTGCCTGGAACAGTCGAGCTCTTTGACATGTTCGAGGGGAAAATACTTTGGACCTGAACCAGTAAAGATTCCATCTGAAGCTCAGGAGGAAACAAAGCTGATGAAGATCCAGGATCCAGAGTAAAGGAAGATCTGGTTCTATGTTAACATACAAAGAACCTGACTGAGTGTGAGAGTGTGTGTGTGTGTGTGTGTGTGTGTGTGTGTGTGTACCTTGCAGAAACAGCTCGTAGATTTCATCACTGCTCAGGTCGTCGTGGAAGTCCACCTTGAAGCCCAGTTTGCTGAGGATGTAGTGGAGTTTCTTGGTGTCCCTCTTGGCTCCAGGTCTCGGACTCAGATCGACCCCGTGGTCAAACTGTGCCACAGACACCAGCACTGCCCGGTTCCTCTGCCCGTCCATCTGCTGCTGGATGTCTGTCTCTGTCTCTGATGGACTGTCTCTGATGGACTGTCTGTCTGTCTCGGTCTCTGATGGCCTGTCTGTCTCTGTCTCTGATGGACTGTCTGTCTCTGTCTCTGCTGGACTGTCTGTCTGTCTGTCTCTGTCTCTGATGGACTGTCTGTCTCTGTCTCTGTCTCTGTCTCTGATGGACTGTCTGTCTCTGTCTCTGCTGGACTGTCTGTCTGTCTGTCTGTGTCTCTGCTGGACTGTCTGTCTCTCTCT
Source organism: Centropyge bicolor (assembly GCA_037975185.1). Lineage (NCBI taxonomy): Eukaryota > Metazoa > Chordata > Actinopteri > Pomacanthidae > Centropyge > Centropyge bicolor. The sequence continues at coordinate 33,930 of JBBMOC010000423.1, forward strand.
GTCTCTGATGGACTGTCTCTGATGGACTGTCTGTCTGTCTTTCTGTCTCTGTCTCTGATGGACTGTCTCTCTCTGTCTCTGATGGCCTGTCTCTCTCTGTCTCTGATGGCCTGTCTCTCTCTGTCTCTGATGGACTGTCTGTCTCTCTCTGTCTCTGATGGACTGTCTGTCTCTCTCTGTCTCTGATGGACTGTCTGTCTGTCTGTCTGTCTCTGATGGACTGTCTGTCTGTCTGTCTCTGTCTCTGATGGACTGTCTGTCTCTCTCTGTCTCTGCTGGACTGTCTGTCTCTGTCTCTGATGGACTGTGGTTCTCTGCCTCTGCAGTCCAGTTATAAGCTGCTGTGCAGTTATAGACACACCTTCCGGCACACCTGTAACGGCCATATATGGGCGTTCGCCTTCAGGCTGTTACAGGAAGGATCACGTGTGTTCGTGTCACATGCTGTTATGTCACTTTGTCTTTTCCGTCCCTGTGCTGGGAAACAACACTTCCGTCTTCCTCAGGTGTGTTTTTCCAGATCAGTCAACTTCGTCTCCAGGCCATAAAACAGTCAGGTCTTTCAGCGACGTCAGACCAAGAGGAATTTCTAGACACTGCACAGACCTGCAGCCGCCTGTCACTCAGCTCTGTTTCAGCCTCCAACCTGAAGCCTGGATCCATGTCCAGCCTGTTCGGGTGCAGACTCCGGTGAAACCTGAGAGAAGAACAGAACCTTCAGTGCAGCTGCCGATCGTCAGAGGAAACACTGTGTTTGTTGCACTGAAGCAGGAAATGTTCTTCAGCTTCTCGGCCTGGATCAATGACGTCTTTCTTATCTTATATTATCTCCTGTTGTGTAATTTACAGCAATGCATGCGGTTACATGAGACCGTGTTTTGAACGAGCTCAACCTGTAAAGTGACTGATGATACAAATACACTGTTCATAAAATCACAAATGTAAAAACGGAATGACACATTTCTTCATCATAAGTTCATCAGAGGGATCAATGGTTACTGAACAAACCTGAAAGTGGATCAAGGTCACCTGATATTGGCCTGTAAAACAAAACTGAAAGAAGCAGAACATTAAATATATGATTTGCTTGAAGTGACTCAGACGTGTTGACACACATGTTGCGTCAGAAGCTGCAGACTGATGAGCTCAAAGGGCTGAAGCATAAATCACAGGACATGTTGAACAGGAAGTACTCCGTGTACAGAAAGTACACAGGCACCAGCATCAAAACATACTGCAGGTCTGAAAAGTACACGCTGAGCAGGCCGGCCCCGTTCACAGCGCTGGAAACCACAGATATTTTTATCTCATTCAAAGATTATTGATCGAACATTTTATCTTGTGCAACAAGACAAAACTGTTTTTACGACTTCTCAAACGACCTGTTTTGTTGCTTTTTCTACATAATTATCTCATTTTCTAAAGTAAATTCAAACTGAGGCAACTAAAGAAATGTAGTGAAGTAAAAAGTACAATATTGAAATGTAGAGTAGAAGAAGTAGAATAAATTTGATGTACTCAAGTACTAGTATCTCATCACTGTACTTAAATGTAGAGTAAAAGTATTTAGTTACTTTACATCACTGGCTTTTTCTTTATGATTGACAGTTTGGATCAGGGTCAATGATTCTCTGTTAATGTTACGTGTTGACAGCTGCTCACCAGCAGGGGGAGACAAAGTCGAACACAAATGATTTCACATCCATTGAAATGAGTGGGTGGGTTCTGTTTGTGTTCAAACACATTTCAACACCTCACCTCCTGCAACAGGTGATGAATGTGTGTGTCGGTGCGCAGACACACACAAACACCGCGACTCTGTGGTTCAGACTAATGAGCCCCCCCCTCACGTCTGGAGTGTTTGGGATCAGGAGTTAAGATGTCACAGATCCAAACAGCTGGGAGCTACATGTGGCTCATGCAGCCTTCGTGTGTTCAGTCATGAAACAAGTCGAGACAGTGGAGCTCAGTCAGGTTCGTGCAGCGCCACCTGCTGACCTGTTCTCACGCGTCTCCTCCTTCACGAGGACAAACAGACTGGCAGCTTCACACAGGCGGCGTGTCAGAACTCAGTGAATATTTATTAACACAGAGGAGGAACCAGAAAATAGATTTACACTCATTATTACCAGGTGAAAAAAAAAGCATCCTGAAAGAAACGAACCCCGGTGCCACACCTCGCTTTCAATTACAACAAGTTGATCATTCATAAAAAGTTATTAGAAAAGTGACAGTTTGCAAAAAATACACCGTTTGATGAAGTTAGAGATGCAGTCAAATATTGACCAATTATTTGTCCTTTTCATACTAAAACAAAATGTGACACATCTATAAAAAAGTTTAAAAAAGAAAGCTTATTTACAGCATTAAAAAGAGGTACAAATCATGTGGAACTGTGTTTCTGATTTCAGTATTTTTTAATTGATTTCATGACTCACAAAGTAAAAGCAGCTCCTCACAGCTGATTGGTTCTTCTGACTGAGAACGGCTGCGACTGAGCTAAGGCACCGTGGGAGCTCGCTGCTGATTGGTGAGCGGAGGAAAGGGGCGGGACGAGGAAGGGCTGAGAGAGCGGAGGAGGAGGGGGAGGCGAACACCTGGAGGAGGCCGGGAGGGGCGAGGGGGTGGGGGTGTCGCAGGAGGACGAGGGCGTGGAGGGGCCCGGAGTGACGGCGTTCCGGCTCAGAGGGTGGGCCGTCCGGTGAGGCTTGGTGGTGAGGGACAGCGGCTGCAGCTGCTCGCCGTACGGAGACGTGTGTCCGCTGTAGGAGGAGTGTGTGTGCTCTGTGTGCGTGGGCGCCGGAGCGGCGGGTGAGGCCAGCGCGGTGGTGGGCGTCGCCGGGGAGTCCAGCGAGGAGGCGGGGCTGGCCTGGGACAGGTGTGTGTGCGTCAGGTGTGAGATGGTGTGCGGCTGTGTCAGGTGGGAGCGTGTGTGTGTGTGTGTGTGTGAGGTGTGTGTGTGTGAGGTGTGTGTGAGCGGAGAGTGTGTGTGAGGCGTCTCCTCCGCCGGGGCGCGGGGTCTCTTCAGCTGTGGGGGGAAGTCCTCCTCAGGAACTGGGAAACAACAGAAGCACAGGTGAGTCCTCTGAACTGGGCCCAGAAGTTTCAGACATTTGAAAAATGGAAACCTGCTGATGAAGCAGCCATGACAGGAGATGTTTCCTGAGCCTGCTCCACTCTCCCGGCTGGAGTCAGCGCCGTCTTACCTTCCAGCTGAGTCTCGCTCTTGGCCCTCTTCCTCTTCTTCTTTTTACCCTGAACACAAACAGACACAGTTCATGCTCACTGTGTTTCATCGGCGGACTGACATGACATCAACCCGCCTCGGTCTGAGCCAATCAGGAGCAGCTGTACTCACGTAGTTGTCCCTGGCCGACCAGCCGGGGTACAGCTTGGAGTGGAGGAGTCTCTCCTTCCGGGCCAGTTCATAATACTTGGCCTGTTCCTCTTTGGTGAGAGAGTGCCACTGTGGGGGGGAACACAGTCTGTCAGTGAGCGGGCCCAGGAACATGAATAAGGAAGCGCTCACAGATTGAGTGGAGCTGTGCTAACGGCGGCAGACTCACCCTCTGGCCCAGGATCTGGTTGATGGTGGCGCTCTCCTTCACTTTGCACTGAGCCACCACCTTGGGCCGCTCCTCCCTCATGTACAACATGAAAGCGTTCAGCGGCTTCTTGATATGAGGCTTCTTCTCATCCTCCTTCTCCTGCTGACTGTCAGGCATCGACTTCCTACAGGAACAAACAGAGAGAGAGAGAGAGCGTGTCACCGTCCTGTTCACCTGGAGTTTGTCATGTGATGCCTCAGGTGTCATGGACAGTAGCAGCAGAGGAGCTGGTACCCCGGCTGGCTGCTGCCTCCCGCCTCCTGCTTCACTCCTGTGGGGACGATGGCCGGGTGGGGGATGGACGACTGGGGGGTCGGCACCAGGCGTGGGGAGAAGCTGCCAGACACCAGGCTGCCAAGCAACAGCAAACGCTCAGTTTAACACGACAAACACCTGGAATATTTACAGGTCGACTTCTTTCCTAAAATATCACCACTTTTCCAGAAACGTTGACTTTGCGTCTCCTGAACTGTCAACATTATTCTCTGAAATATCACACTTTAATTCTCCAAGTAGTAACAGAACTGACACCATGATGATGGACAGTCTGATATTTTCTTCCTAACTCACCTGGACATGGAGGCGTTCATGGCCAGAGCAGCAGGTGAGAAGCCTCCTGCGATGGGATACATGGACTGTCCCTGCCTGCACACACACACACACACACACACACACACACACACACACACACACACACACACACACACACACACACACACACACACACAGACACACACACACACACACACACACACAGACACACACACACAGACACACAGACACACACACACAGAGACACACACACACACACACACACACAGAGACACACACACACACACACACACAGACAGAGACACACACACACAGACACACAGACGTCAAAGGTGCTGCAGTCACATGAAGGTCGTGTGTTTGTGGACATTCACAGTGTTTGTGTGGGACTCACAGCCATCCGAGCGGGTGTGTGATCTGAGCCACGCCTCCAGGAGAGACGGGGTAACAGGCTGCATGAGGGGTCCTGGACATACCTGCTCCAAGAGCACAGCACAGGTGAGACTCACACAGGTACGAGTTCATCAGTGGACATTTGTCAGCAGAACAACAGACACCGATTTAGGCTCAGAAACATTTATGATTCAGCAAATGACAAAATGCTATCTGTGTTTGGAAGGATTTCCCTGGAGAACAGGTGAGGCTGTGGCGCTCACCTGCGTCAGGTGAGAAGCCAGGAGAGGCTCTCTGAGGGGAGAAGGCCTCCGGGCTGTAGGACAGCAGTGGGTGGAGGTGGGTCACATGAGGGTGCTGCACCACGGGAACGCTGTTCGACTGGAGACACAAACACACAGCACAAAGGATGACTGAAGATGCAGCGGTGTCGTCTGGCCACTAGGTGTCAGGACTTCACCCTCTGTTAGAATAACTGAGAGCTTCTTCATGATGAGATGTTTTATTCAACCATTGTTGGGCCTAGACGATAAAAGTGGATTAATATGATCAGAAAAGACAGTTAGACATCAAATATGGCAACTTTCCACTTTGTCCACTCAAGTGAAACAACATTTCTGTTGTGTAGTTTCTTTAACAATAAACTAAATGTTGCTGTCAGTGGAGACGAGTGGAGAAAAAGCAACAAGCAACAAGCTGCTGTTGTTTCTTCTGGATTTAGTTATTTGTACCAACGAAGTGTTTGTGCATCAGTGACAGACAGATGGAAACAGATCAAGCTAATTCTCCAAACAGGCTCATGAAATGACAACTTCACATCTGTGAATATGATTAATTTCTCGTTGAAAGGTGAAAAAATAAGCCAGCACAGAAAGACTCCTTCAGGGAGCAGGCAGGTGGTTTCACAGCTGGAGCTCACTTGTGCTACAAACACTGAAGTCAGCTGTGTTTGAAGGAAGTAAAAATAGAGCAGAAAGTTCCTGTTTGATGGGAAATCACTACATCCACTGATAAAACTCACGACTGCTCCTTTCTGGAATCCTCTCCCAGAACATCGGCGTGTTGTCACCCATGAACCCACACCCTGTAATTATCTGAATCAAAACATGTGAAGTGTGAGGAAGTGAGGGAGCTGGAACTGGTCCCAGTCTGACGGGGTCAAGCCGAGAAGCAAAGCTCGGGTTCGGTGTGGAGGCTTCAACTGGAGCCGGAGCACACACGAATGTAAAGAATCTAATTAAAGCAACTACATGAAGTGTCTTCAGGCAGATTTTGTTTCTCTCTCTCTCTCACACACACACACTCACACACACACACACACACACACACACACACAGACACACAGACACACAGACACACACACACAGCTGGAAATGAGGAATTCAAAGTGATGGAACTGAGCCAAGATGACACAGATTTATAGTGACAAGATTCTGTATTATTTATCTGAGAGCAGCTCAGGATCTGAATCTTTTACCAAGGAATTTGAAATTTAACTGAATCTTTCAGCTCGACTGAAAATTAAATCATATCACAATATACATCAACGTGAACTGATATGAAGAGAAGGCTCAGCATTAAACCTGTAAACCTGCCGTCTCCGGGGCCAACAGAGCCAACATGGCTGATCTGATGTCATCAGTTTGATTATTGTGTGTGTGTGTGTATGTGTGTGTGTGTGTGTGTGTGTGTGTGTGTGTGTGTGTGTGTGTGTGTGTGTGTGTGTGTGTGTGTGTGTGTGTGTGTGTGTGTGGCGCAGGCCTCACCAGGTGTGTGGGCGTAGCTGAGTCTCTGAGAGCAGCTCTTCCTGGGACGTCGAGCAGAGGCCACTGAAACGGCAGGTACTGTGCAGAGAGAGAGAGGGAACGTTATCCAGCCGTGACACAAACACTCATTTCATGAAGCAACAATCATCGTCCACACATGGAAATAAACAGAGTGAGTTTTTACTCTGAACGGGCTCAGACGTTCACACACAGCACCAGAGCGAGGAGGCTGCGACTTCAAGTGTCTCTGAGCTTCACACAAACAACAGTCGGGTGGCTTTTCAGCGACGGGGGACAAAATCCAAAGTTCATGTGAAGTTAATGTTTTGACCTGAAAAAACTGTGTGGTCGTTTAATTTATAACAAAGCATCCGATTCTTCACTCTGCTTGGTTCAGTGTGTCTCCACCTGCAGACATCACGAGGCGACCGGCCAATCAGGGTCAGCTTCAACTTCCTGATTGACCCGCACTATGAAAGGTGACAGGTTTTACTCGAGGTGTGTTGCCATGGTAATTTACGCTGCATCTCTGAAGTGCTCAGAGCAGCTTATGTCAAAATGATGTGACATGTGGATTGTGAGCGGCTCAGTCTGCAGGGCCACAGTGTTTAGACTCTGATGAAGTTAACGCCACTCAACAAACCAACATCTTACACCAGCTGAACATCCATAATGATGACAGACCTGTAGGCCTTTATTGATCCTGCTCAACATGAAGTCCTGATTAATGTGTTTCAGTGGCTGCGCTGTGACTGGTTTTGGAGGCAGATCACCGAGCTGAGGAGGAAACACATCACAACCTTTGATAACAGGTGAGATAACACAGGTCAGTGTTGTTCATCTGCCACATGTTTACATTCTTTCTGCTGCAACACAGTAACACGAGCAGACACACACACGACTTCATCATGAGAAGCAGAAGTCACGTGTCTGTCTGTGTGTGTGTGTGTCTGTGTGTGTGTGTGTGTGTGTGTGTGTGTGTGTGTGTGTGTGTGTGTGCTGTGCTCTGGGTCTTGAATTGGACAAAGAACAGTCTAAAAAAGTTTGCCTTCTCCCTTCCCCCCGCTCCCCACACATAAACACCCCACCAGGCCCCCGGTCACTGGGGTCCCACTGCTGGCTGAGCTGGGAGGCTTCTCCCCTCCCCCCCACCGGGCCCAGACACACACACACAGAAGAGACGAGGCCTTTGCTGCTCATTCAACTGTGAGTGACGTCAACAGACTCTCAACTGTGACCTTTGACCCGGTGGAAGAGGAGAGACAGGAGGACAGAGGAGAGACAGGAGAGACAGGAGGACAGAGGAGAGACAGGAGGGACAGGAGGACAGAGGAGAGACAGGAGAGACAGGAGGACAGAGGGGGGACAGGAGAGACAGAGGAGGGACAGGAGAGACAGGAGGACAGAGGGGGGACAGGAGAGACAGGAGGACAGAGGGGGGACAGGAGAGACAGAGGAGGGACAGGAGAGACAGAGGAGAGACAGGAGAGACAGAGGAGGGACAGGAGGGACAGAGGAGAGACAGGAGGGACAGAGGAGAGACAGGAGGGACAGAGGAGAGACAGGAGGACAGAGGAGAGACAGGAGGGACAGAGGAGAGACAGGAGGACAGAGGAGAGACAGGAGAGACAGTGGCTCAGTGGCAGATGTCTGATTTCACACATTAAGTTCAGTTTACTCACCAAGGACGACTCTGTGGCTCTGAAATAACCCTGATGATGTCATAGTGATGTCACTGGGGTTATCTCAGCTTGGGTTTGCATAAGTTTGAATGATGTGTTTATTAAGATTTGACAAAAAAGGCACTGTTGAAGTTGCATCATGGGACATATAGGACACTGTTTCTGGACAATAAGAGGACAGACTGTCTGCACAGCTTCACATTCAGCTGAATGAGTCTCCGCTTCAGTCGTGTGTTGAGCAGTGTTTCAGACCAATAGAAGTTGCTTAGAGTCAGTTTCAGTCTGACTCTGAGTTTAACTAATCATCATGTGTCCTGATGGTTCCTGTCACAGTGATACCTTCCCTGTTTGAAAGGCAAGGCAGAAACCTGCTTCCTGCTGACAGATGTAGCAGGAGAATCAGGTTCTTCTAATTCTCTAAAACCTGATTACAGCAAACCTGTAACTCACTTACTTAAAATCCCTGTGGAGTTTTCTCGTAAACCAAGTTTTCTTTACGTTCACTCTCACTCACAGAAACAGTGTGTGTGTCTGTGAGGTGTGACCAATGCTTCTCCTCCTCAGGTTTGTTGTTTACTGGCACCAGTCTTCTTCTCAGCCGCCTCTGTGGACGGCAGATCTTGGCATGTTACCAGCCTGTACTTCAGCATGTTACTGTGTCCTCAGGTACAAGAAACAGGTACCCACTCACAAAAACACTGATCCATACACAAGGTGCCTTAAAGCACATGTAAATGCACTGCTGCTTAATCAATGAGCTCAGTCCCTCAGAATTACCATCTCATCTTCTTTGGTTTCAGACAAACACCCAAACATGCGTGTGCACACGTCCCCGTCCTGCTGCATAAAACCCCATGACTTCTGCTAACCCCCGCCTGGAAACACACACGAGCACACACACACAGACAGACACACACACACACCACAGTGCTGCTCATTCCGTCCCCCATTCAGAGGCCCGAGGAAGCTCTGGCTGAGAGCGCTAACTGGATCCAGCTGTTGGAAATACCAGGAAAATCAATGTACACACACACACACACACACACACACACACACACACACACACACAGAGTCTATTACTGAGGGAAGTATAAAATCAGTGAGTGCCTAGAGGAGAAAGTTATTAGGCCCACTGCTGTTTACGAAGCCCTGCTCTGTACACACACGTAGCTCATGTTCAAGACAAAGAGCTGAGGATCCAGTCAACACACAACAACATGAGGAACAAGGCTCATTACAACCGAAGCGTTCAAGCCACAAAATCTACATGAACATATGCAAAAAAAGGTTTAAAAATAACTTAGTGACTGAATATAAAAATGCATGAGAAAGCCACATTGGACAGAATACAGTTTCCTCCCGATGATAATGATTTAATGGTAAAGATGAAAAATTAAAACAGAGGTAACTCAACTCTGAACAAAAGTGAGAATCCCTGAATCAAAGTAAATGAACGTTTCTTTAAAGCAACCTTATGCAAGAATTGATATTTTTGCCTTTTGGTGACTCTACACTTTTAGACCGGCCAGACATATCAAACCAGATATCATTACCTGAGTCCAACAGAGACAGGGCGACTCGGCTCTCTCTAACAACTACAACCAGCCTGAGATTTACTCTTGCTCGGCCGTGTGCTCGACCTCGCTCTCTTTTTCTGTTCTTAGCTTCCATTGGATCCTCTTCAGTCTCTGCTGTGATGTGGACTCTGCTGAACCTGCTGCCGGCTCGCCCAGCTCCAGGTCTGGGGCCTGGCTGTGAAGGTGTCCCACGACGTCCTAGGCATCTTGTAGAAAACTGACGAGGGCACAGAGGATGTCCCGTTTGTTATCCAGGGGCTGGACATGGTCAAAGATGGCCGTCTGTGTTTCCTCCGATGTGAGAGGGATGGAGATGGATTCTTCCCCTCCACTTTTTCCTCAAATGTTGACTCTGATGTTGACATTTGAAAACCTCGACCGTCCAGGTAGCAGAGTCGGCAGGAGGACAGATCACAAAGAGCTGAGTCGACGGTTCCCTCTCTGATGAGACTCATGACACCACTGCCGATTATCACTCAACTGATATTTGTAAAAATAAATGGAGACAGCAGGAATTTAGCTGAACTGGGTTCTGGAGTTCAGATCATCAGAAATACACGCTCAACACGGCTTTATCCAAACCCACCAGTTTTTATAGACATCCTGCTGAGGCTTTGTTACGAACGTGTGTGTGTGTTAGTGTGTGTGTGTGTTTATGCCTGCATGTATATAGCAACATGTATGTATGAGGCTGTTGTTTTAGGCAGGTCATCCTCTTGGTATTTTAAGCCTCTGAAGACAATGTGGAGTAAACAGAGGAATTCTGGGATTGTTCTGTCTGCTGAAAGAGACCAACTTTAACTAAACAACACACACACACACACGAACGTTAACACAGATGGTCGGCTTTGTCAACATAAACCTTTTTAACAGAGTGAAAATAAAGCGAGACGCCTGCCATCTCCAGCACAATCAACACTCACACATACCAGGTAGCTTATCTCTGCTCCGTCCTCCTGCTGCTATTCACTGCTGCTCAGGTGTGACACTGGTGTCAGGGTGTGTGGGTGTGGGTGGGTGTGTGTGTGTATGCACGACCAATTTGAAAAGTCAGCAAATCTATGAGCCAAGTCTTCACGCTGTGTGGCAGTTTTACACATGGAAAAGATGTGGTTACACCCAAGGCACCGTGAAGCTGATATCTGCTGAACGCCGAGCCCAGCACTCAGCTTCACCGTATATATGTTGTAGACTCTCACAAACCTGCAGCACACACACAGTTCCACTTTGTATGTGCAGCTGGCAGAGTTTCTGGATTTGTTGTGTTGTATCATGTTGTATTTTTAAGCACAACAACAAGAACTAGGAACAATAACGTAGATGTGAATTTCCCCCTGTGGGACGAATGAAGGTTTATCTTATCTCTTATCTTAACTTAATGTCTCCACCAAACTAATGGGAACACCGGTATGTTCACTGTAGCACCGCTGGGCCATTTACAGAGCAGAGAAAGAGTTGAGGAACAGACTGGAAGCAAGTGGGGGAGGCTGGGAGAGGAGGGCAGAGCACGCAGACAGGTTGTCTACATGCTGGCTCCTGCTTCCTGCCTGCGTACACCAGTACAGTAAACAGCCTGTATTATGGTTCAGGTAGCGTCCAGCTAACGATAGCTTGTTTACCTTGACTTGCCTTCAGACTGGCAGACGCATCTCCTCCTCCTCTGTCTCTCATAAACACACCTAACCCTCTCACCGAGCAGGCTGAAAAATACACAAGGTCTCCATTGTGCAGAGAGAAATGTGAGGGAGGACCAGCGCAGAGGAAAAGAAGGAATAACTGTGTTGTCTCAAGGCAACATGCAGCCTGAGCACAAACAATCAGTCAGTCAGTCAGCCGCAGTGGAAATGTGTGTGTGTGTGTGTGTGTGTGTGTGTGTGTGTGTGTGTGTGTGTGTGTGTGTGTGTCCAGAGAAGCCACAGGCAGTGTGTTAGGTATAATGAGGTGTAACGATCCCCCTGTGGAGCCATGCATTAAGACCATTCAGACTCTGCTAATGACAACAATGACCCACTAACACAGGGGGAGGGTATTAAGGAAGCTAAGCTAAGGAATGCAGGTGTTTGTGTGGGTGGGTTTGGCTGTGTGTTTAGCCTACGTGTGTCTGGGCTAAATCCGCAGAGGAAGGACTTTCAAAACAAACCAGAGAAGGAAAAAGATCACAAATCTGTGTCACTGGGCAATCAGAGCAGTAGAAAGCTCAAATCTGACCCACAGCCCAGAACATTTGGAGCCTGGAGATACTGGAATCAGCTAAAGCACCGAGTAACTGCAGAACGTGAACGTCTCCCTGACGGCTAAAATACACACACACACAGGCATGTGTACACACACACACACACACAGGCATGTGTACACACACACACACACACACACACAGGCAAATAAGTCTAAAATAGTGAGGACATGACCTCAGTATCTTCAGGGGCAGCGACAGACCTACTAACAGCACTGCTGGTGCTGTTTCTGTTCCAAACAACACACACACACATCAGACAGTGAACGGCTCAAACAACCTCAGCACAACCTTGTGTTTGAGGTCAGACTTTTCCAACTGTCCTAATATTTTGCTTAAAATTATTTACTGTGGCAAAGAGTCAAATTTAGATTAGTGTCCATGGGAGTTGCTTTATGAAACCATTAGGCCGTATTCCTGTAATCTAAACTTCCAAAAAGCTTCAGGACCTGGGACACTGGGCGACTCACTGTCAGTCCTGCTGTGCAGCAGCGAGCTAAAGTGGCTAATCTGCAGCACAGCAGCAGCCATGACGAGAGCTCATTCCTGCTGCAGGCAGGCAACTTCCCCAGCAGACTGTGTCCAGGCCTGTCTCACCCTGTACAATCACAAACCTCCTTATCATAACAGGCTGCAGGCAGCTCACACACACTCACACACACACACAGAGCAAATCAAATGCAAGTGCACAAAAGAAGCTTTCGGGACAATGGTGAGTCAATGGTATCCAGGTCTCCATTTGCAAAACAATCTCCCCACAATGTGAAGCAGCTCGAACCTGTTGCTGTGTGCTGGGCGAGTCAGGGTTTAAGTTACGCTGTGAACGAGTTAATCTACATTACATCAGCGTCTCATAAACTCCTGCTCCAGCAGCAACAGCCAACAGAAGAGCCGCAGCTGGATGTTCACTGTCACTTCATCTTTCTTGGTTTGACTTTTATTTTTGAATGGATGTATAATAACTGTTTCAGCTCCAGCTCCTTATGTCACTTCATCACTTATATGGATGCAGCATTTTTGACAAACCTTCGCCTTCAAAAAAAAAAAAAGTTTACTACATGCACCAGCTGGATGTGTATGTTCCATTTGTGTCACTGAATGTCCTCAGCGAGTGGTGCATTAGACAGGGATAAATAAAGTGTGTGTGTGTGGTCTTACCGTCCGGGCACTTGGTGTGAGAGCTCCGTTGGCGAGGTAGGGACTGCAGAGGTTCCCAAGGTCTGGGATCATGAAGAGGGGATATCCGACATAAGGAGAGGGCTGGAAGAGACCTCCATCCTGTCGCCTCCTCAGCGCTGAGAAGCAAGTTCAACATCAGAGTCACTCCAAGTGATTTCACACATAAGATCAGTTCACTCAGAGAAGGACTCAGTGAAAACAGCTGTGTGTCTTCTGTGGGTCAGAGTTTTCTTTAATCATGAGTTGAGCTTGAGACTTAGTTCACTGTTAAGACGGGTCAAGGGACATGATTGAAGAACGGGTTTCTCATACTGAATGGGTAAATAATTAGTGGCCATTTGTGGGACCAGTGGAACCAGTGAAACCAGTGATGGTTCCGCTGAGTGGACCATGGCATTCATGTGAAGTTGCCCATCAAGCCAGTCGAGCCAGCCACTGTAGTTAAACCAGAGAAAACCTGTCAAGTCCAATAGATTAGTCTAATGTAGCTTCATCCAGGCAACATCCAGCAGCCTACAGCCAAAATACATGAGGATGGAGCTGAAGTATATGACCTGATCCTGACCCTGCTGACCTGATACAACCCTGATTCCAAAACTTTGGGACAATAAAAAATAAAAATAAAAACAGGACACAAAGTTTTACTTTTCAATCTACTGGTTTTTGTAAACACACACTACTTCTGAACCTGTTCACCACTGTGTTGTGTGCAGTGATTCAGGATGTTGATATACAGCTTTTGCCTTACACAGTAGAGTCTTCACTTAGATTTGCAGAGGCAGAAACAAAGTGTTTACCCACAACAGTTTTGTAAAGTGTTCCTGATACTCTTCATACAATCACGTTGGTCTTAATGCAGCGCGGCATGAGGGATCAAAGGTCACAGACATTCAGTGTTGGGTTGTCGGCCCTGACCCTTACATCCCCAAACTCTCTGATCACTTGATGATATTATGGATTAAACTGCTGGAATATTTCCACAGGATGGACCCTTCAGACCCAATCATGATCCTCTCCCCTGTTCCCAATGAACCTGTTTACCAAAAACACCTGTTTGGATCAGTCCACAACTTTCACAGTCTCTTGTTGCTCCTGTCCCACCTTGTTTGAAACATGTTGCTGCATCAAATTCAGAGGAAGCAGACAAAAACAGCCACGTTCATCAGTGTGAAAACTAACCCTCATGTCTCTGTGCCGTTTTCACTGGAACATGAGGATTTGCGGTTGATTTTAATCTGTTTGTATTTAAGTTTTTCTCCAACTCTTTTGGAATCAGAGTCGTATCCACAGCTGAATTGTAAACCAGTCAAGTATGAATCCATCACTTTAACTGTGAGTGAGACGCTGATGAGACGCAGCCCTGAGAGGACTCATCATGTTCAGACAGTGTTGGGTGTTCATTACCTTCTTCAAACAGCTGACTGTGTCTGGCCCTGCTCTCCACATCCAGGCTGGGCTTGGGGCGCCTGTCTGCCTGCACACACACACAAACACACACACCAAGGTAAACACACGAAGCAGCAGTAGCTCTGTGGGAGAAGTTGATGGAGCTCCTGGTCCCATCACTCACCTCTGAGTCCGAGCTGCTGTTGGTCTCGGACTCGTTGACCAGGGAGGACTTAACATCGTCCAGGTCTCGCTCGGCAGCCCGGTTCCTCTTCTCTTCCTGCTCCCCCTCGTCTTTGAAGGCGATCAGCTCATCGTTTGCCCCCAGGTCGTCTCCGTCTGCCCCGTTTAGCTGCGGCATGTTTGGCCGTTAGCCGCAGCAGCTAACATTAACGGCGGAGTTGGACCGAGTTGATGCTAACTTTGTGAAAACAACCGAGAACACTGGAAAAACCGCAAAGAGAACGTTGAGCTAACGTCTGTTCCGAGCTACAGACATCACACGCAGCGTTAACGTTGAGCCGAGCGACTGTTTGGTTTGTTAGCACGTTAAACAAAACTAGCTTAAAACTAGCTAACAGGCTAACTAGCTACCTGCTGCGTTCACGGACGCGTCAGTTTCTGTCGTCGAACTCCTGCGGGCTGAAAATCCTCCTCCAACTGGTTCCACCCACAGAACAGTCGGTAAAACTGGTGTAAAAGATCCAGGGGGTTCGGATGTTGCGGTAAAAAGCAGGAATCACCGCCGGAGCAGCGCTGACATTGTGGACCAGAGTCCGACTGCGGAGGCTGAAAAGTTCAGGCTCCTCCGTGAAGTTAGTCCACAAGAGAAAACAGCAGCTCCTTCAGGCTCGACTCCTTCATCTCTGACCCGCACACAAACACGCATCCTTCCCGCAAACAGCCGAGGAAAACAGCCGCTTCCGCATTTTTCCTGTGGTCGCTGATTCGAGAGGTTTTTGTGGAGGCTTCGTGGCGGAGGCGTGGGAAAGCGACGGGCTGCCTGGTGCTTCTGAAGCCGAGTGGAAGGAAGAGACGCTCGGATCCAGGGAGGA